>JBBPBX010086916.1:0-14805 GCA_038048925.1 Garcialebias charrua
TATATATATATATAATATAGGTGTGTGTGTGTGTGTGTGTGTGTGTGTGTGTGTGTGTGTGTGTGTGTGTGTGTGCGTGCGTTTATTTACATATATATAATCTAGGTGTGTGTGTGTGTTCATAAATGAACCCTAATGTTTGTATACATGTACTTTTACTTTCAGATGGGCTTGATGAGAGTGTGGAGCTGCTCAACACCACCAGTCACATGCAGCATGACTGTTGGAATGTGGATTGACATAATGTCAGAACAAACCAACAACCTTATTCTATGGTTGCCCCGTGAAACAATTAAAGCAACATGTTTTGCAGAAAGCTAAAAACTTGGACTCCAGAAGTGAATCATACATGCAAATAACACTGTGAAATATTTATTGGCTGTTTCTCCCTCTGGAATAATCATGTTTATTTCAGATGCTTATGGTGGTAAATGCAGTGACAGGTATATAACACAGAACTCTGGGTTTCTGGACTATCTGCGTGCTGGAGATCAGGTGATGGGTGATCGTGGTTTCACAGTGAGGGACCTGCTGCAAGAGCTATGGTGTCAATTTAATCATTCCAGCATTCACACGCAAAGGATGCCAGCTTATTTCAAGTGAGAAGACATTAAATGTAAACATTTTTCTCAAACATGTACAGTACTGGTGTACTTGCTGTAAACGTAACACAACTCTTAACATGTTTTTTAAAGGATGCAATGTTAACTATATTACATTAGAAAAGTATTTGCTAAAATGATTCATTTGTTATGTACAATAGTTGCAAGGTTAGTTTTTTGTGTGCACTACTGTATATCAGTTAATTTTGGATTAAACTACTGTTTCTATCTAAATGCCACTTTTTTCATTATCAAGTTTTTAAAGATCGTTTCCTGTCTATTTCATTATTTGTTTTCATTTACTGTATTTTATTAAAAGTTCTCAAGGTGCTTCATTTGTGAATCAGTAAAGTCTTTGTCAAAAGAAATGTCAAGCTCCAGGTGCTCAGTTGGTGTCCAGATAAACATCTTGCAGCTCAAAAGTCCAAAGCACATCATTGTTAGCTGGACCTGGAGATGTGGATTTTTAATGCTTAGACTGGACTCTGTGTTTGCCTTAAGGTAAATAAAGTGTCCCACCTCTCTTAACATAACAGGACCAACCTTGTTAATGTGAAGATACTAATAAGCTTCAGAGCTTTTCAGATTGCTCATCGCTTCGCCATCTGAAGCAACTGTCAACAAAGTAGCTAAGTATGCTAGTAGCTAAACATGCTAGTGTACGTTATTTTCGGCCACTTCTTCAAGTCGTCCTCCCACCCCTCAACAGCTGTAGGTAGCGGTAAAACAATATCTCCACATTTGAGTTGTGATAGTTTGTGTTCCCACATATTTTATGACCTAAAACCTCTGACGAAAACCGGTTAGCGCGTTGCTAGCGTGTAAAAAAAGTGCCGGTTCTGACTTTCGGCGGAAGTCGTTCATATAATTCGCGCAAGGCATCATGGGGTCTAGGAATAAGGTGGATAAAACAACCAAGTCAAAATGATCTACCCACTACAAAAATGCAAAACATATAACTATCTTCAAATGTATTAAGGATTGTTTTTATGTACAATATATGTTGGTGTACCTTGCATAACTGAATAAGCCAATATTGCACAACACATAAAATACATAATTATTAAAAAAAATTGTAATTACCTGAGTTTACTTTGATGACTTGCACTGAATTGAATCAGCCAGGGATGCATAGCTGCACAGCCAGCCTCAAGCACATTTCAAAATGTTCATCAGTCATGGTGGAACAGTACTGTACAGGTAGTCCCCGATTTACGAGCGAGATCCGTTACAACGAGGCGCTCGTAAACCGGAAATCTCGTAATTTGGAACGGCCGCCATTTCGCTCGTAAATCCGGAAATCCGCTCGTAAATTGGAACGGTTTTCGCTAGCGCGCCTAAAAACACTCTATTTTCATCTAAAAACTACTTTTGAGTGCATAAAAATGATCGGAAACGTGTGTTTATATGCTTAACTAACTAACTGTAGTGAAAAAACACATGAAAACTCAGTATTTTTTTCGTTTTTTCCAAAAATGTGCAGCTCGTAAGTCTGGAACCTCGCAGATCAGAGCGCTCGTAAATCGGGGACTACCTGTATTTGGACTTAATGATTTTCATGTAGGAAAAGGCTGACTCGCATAAATAAGTGGAGCTGAATAGACTGGCAGATGAGGCAAACACACTTCGAAAATGACATCATGAAAAAAAAAGTCCACCTCCCATTCCGTATGAAAGTGATACGTTTTTGCCTTCTTGCTTGGTCCAGCTTTCTCACTCATGTTTTAGCAAGGGCTTAAAATCTGAGGTAATTCGCTGATTAGCTTGTAAGTTTTGCCACGTTTAGCGCCGTTGTTTTTAGCATGAACGGTGACGTCACATAAAGCTCAAGATTCAGTTGTCATCTGATTGGTTGCCCCGTATGTCAATAAAGTGACGGGATGTTTGATAGGCTGACAATTTTTTAATGTCACGCTGCGATCTACCAGTACTGCCTCCGCAATCGACCAGTAGATGGCGATCGAAGTAATGAGCACCCCTGCTCTCATCAGGCGGATGAGACGAGCTGGTCTGTCCCACACTCTTGCAATGTGTTTCTCAGTCCTCACCTCCTTCTACAGGTGTGCAGTGGAGAGCATCCTGTGCTCCAGCATCAACGTGTGGCATGGAGGCTGCACAGCTGCAGAAAGAAAAGCTCTACAGAGAGTGGTGAAGGCTGCACAGAAGTCTGTTGGAGTCAGTCTCCCCACCATCACAGACATCTACACCTCCAGATGCAGGAAGAGAGCCACCTGCATCATGAAGGACCCACTCACCCAGCACACACACTTTTTGCCCCACTCCCCTCAGGAAGGAGGTTGAGGAGCATTAAGTGTAGAACCACTAGACTGAGGAACAGCTTCTACCCTGAGGCTGTTAGACTCATGAATAAATAACCAGAATAATCACTGTGAAATATCACATCATGTTGCTGCTGATCTGTTTCATGCTGCTGTGTTCATTCGTGCCCATCTGCTCATACAGACTCATGTTCGTGCTGCTGTTTGGAGTAATGTTTTTCTATGATATTAATGCTTAGTGTATTTTTAGTTGATGTTTTTCTTAGTTCATATCTTAGATGTTATTACTGGTTTTCTTTACTTTTTATTGTTGGATATAACTGCGACCCTGTGTACATAATCTCGTTTCATCACATGTGGTGAGAATGACAATAAAGCTCGGAGCCTGCAATACTGCAAACGCTACACCTATCCATATGTCAGCCTCACGCTCCACTCTTCCCTCGCTCGTGAACAAAACCCAAAGATACTTGAACTCCTTCACTTGAGGCTCACCTTGATGTTTATTTGTTTCTGAATTATGGAAGATAATCAAACATTTGGAGACACTGAATGTGAAGTTGGAAAGGAAAAATAAACCAGATTGATTTGGCAATCAAGCTACCAGTCAGGCCTTTCAAAAAAAATAAACAATTAGGAAATGTATTTAATTGACAAATTGTTATTTTAGACACAAAGTTTAGAGGATATAGTCAATAAACTGAGATTATAGCTGGTGCTGATGCCTTAAATGAATAATTATTGGTTCTAAATTGACGTCACCTCAGTTTCTGCTTTTCATAAAGAAGTCTGACTTGGTGCTTGCGTGTGAATCTGTGTGGGAGGTGGAGTGTCAATTCTCAGGGATCTACATGAACTTTGAGACTATAAGGTCACACACTCGCTGACAACTCAACCACCTGTTGCCACACACACACACAAATACTCACATGTCCACATTTCCCCACCCACATCAACATTCACTACGCACCCTCTCTCATGTGAGTGGTAATGTCTGCACAGTTTAAGGTATTAGCTTACACGACTATTACACTGTAATGAAATTTTTACGTCACATCTGTTTTTCCTCTTGCAGGAATTGTCTAATACTGTAATGGGTATAACAATAACAGACACAATTCATTTTTGCAAATGTTTGCGATAACTTTCATTAAAAGGCCCGTTGAAATGAGAAACTCTGATATGCATTGTAATGACAATAATTATATTTTATTTGGCTCAGAAAGGTCACAGAACATGTCGATGTCCTCGATGGAGGGCTTCGTGTCAGACTGTGTTTGCAAAGAAAAGTTTTTGGGGTAAGTTTAGAATAGGTCCTCCTGAACCTGACACAGTCTAAAGAGCAAAAATAGGTGCTAGGATAGGTTGTATTTGTTTATTTATTTATTTATTTTAAGTATGAAGGGATTTGTAGTCCTTTATAAATATGCCTTCCCTCCCACTGATCCCCCTCCCCCCAAAGATACTGTGTGTACAAAATGGATCTTATTGGGCTGAGACTGTTGGAGACTAGTTGTAGACACAAAAATGCAAGAAAACTTGATTTGAATCCCATAAAATAACTACCGTACTTGCCGCCGTACGCAATGCTTCGCCGTTTAAGTCACATCTATTATGCGTCACCGCTGACAACCCAGAAATGTGGGTGGGTTGTGCCAAAAATTGAATGGCTGCCAAATGGCGGCTGCGGGAGCGTGCATGGGAGGACTTTAATAAAGATTTAACAAGGTTAACACTTAAAAACAATTACCGTATTCGTCGGCCTATAAGTCGCACCGGAGTATAAGTCGCACCAGCCAAATATGCCAAATTAAATGGAAAAATCAACTGTATAGGTCGCACCGGCCTATAAGTCGCACCGGCCTATAGGTCGCACCTCACGTGAGCTGGTGTTTTGCCCAAAATGGACTGGCTGCCAAATTGTTTGGAAGGACTTTTGACAAGATTATCACATTAAAACTACAGTATTTTGTTTTATGTGTCTTCATTAATAAATGAACATTATTTTGGACTGGCTGCCAAATTTTTTGGAAGGACTTTTGACAAGATTATCACATTAAAACTACAGTATTTTGTTTTATGTGTCTTAATTAATAAATGAACATTATTTTGGACTGGCTGCCAATTTTTTTAGAAGGACTTTTGACAAGATTATCACATTAAAACTACAGTATTTTGTTTTATGTGTCTTCATTAATAAATGAACATTTTTTTGGTATATTTTGTGTCTTTCATCATTTATCTTTAAAGATAAACACATAGAAATATATTTTTATTAGCTGACATCACAGTAAAAAAACGTCTCATTTTAAAATGATGACAGAAACAGATACTGTATTTATTTTATGGCTTTTATTTATTTATTCAAAACCATTGAAGTCTTCATCTTCTGTGTCACTGGCAAAGAGTTCTGCCAGCGACTGATGAATGGGGTTCAGCGCTGCTTCATCTTCCTCACCGGGGCTGTCAGAGTCTTCCCCCTCCTCCTCCTCCTCCTCCTCCCCCACCTCAGCTCCTGCTGCTCCACCTGCTTCAGCTGAAGGCCCAATCTTAGCCTTCTTCAAGATTATCACATAAAAACTACAGTATTTTGTTTGATGTGTCTTAATTAATAAATGAACATTATTTTGGACTGGCTGCCAAATTGTTTGGAAGGACTTTTGACAAGATTATATTATATTTTGTGTCTTTCATCATTTATCTTTAAAGATAAACACATAAAAAAATATTTTTATTAGCTGACATTACAGTAAAAAACGTGTCTCAGTTTAAAATGATGACAGAAACAGATACTGTATTTATTTTATGGCTTTTATTTATTCATTCAAAACCATTGAAGTCTTCATCTTCTGTGTCACTGCACCATTTTTGGACCAGGCAGATGTCAACAGTGTAGGTACTGTAAAGGGTTTCTTAGCGCCCATAGCGGCCGAAACTGGTACTGCACCATTTTTGGAGCTTTTGACCAAAGTCACATTGGCCCTCATGCACGAAAATGTTCTTATTCTTATCCTAAATTACTCCTACTTTTGTTCGTACGAAGCGTTCGTACGAACATGCCACGTCAGATCCAACAAAGTCTTCTATCCTCAAGAAAAGCGTGTAAACGGGCTGCTTAAAGGTGATGAATTCCACCTGTTCTACTCACCTGCGCGTGCTCGCGTGAAGGTAATTTACATAATTTCCACCCCTCAAAACACCATATAAGGCCACGCTTCCTGCCTTCTGACAGCAGGAAGTGTCCATTCATTCAAACTCATGAAGTAAAATGAGGAACTCCACGCGTTCGGAGATCTGCTCTCAGTCGCGCTGTGGCTACCCCCCCCCCTGCAGGTGTCGGATGGTCAAATATCTTTAATGTTAGTGTAAAGTTTGTAAACAACTGTGTAGTTTCACTTATTCAGAAGAGCTGTGGCGCACCGCTGCCCCCCCCCCCCGCAAGTGTCGGATGGTCAAATATCTCTAATTTCAGTGTACTGTGTTACATTATAGTTTCACTTATTCAGAAGAGCTGTAGCGCACCGCTACCCCCCCACCCCCCGCAAGTGTCGGATGTGTTTTTGAACAGAGGCATTTTAAAATGTCTCGAAACTACAGTTAACCTCATATTAATATTGTAGTGCATATGTTGTGTCTCCCGTGGGTCGTACAGTATCAGAAATCAAGAATAAATGGTTTGATCTGAAAATGGCTTCAAACAAACGTCTCGCCGCAGCACGACAGGTGGACAGTCTGCGAGATGGAGCAGACTTTTACTGCAAGACGCGCGATGATCCACACTCAGAACACAGATGACAGTGCGCCCGCAGTCAACAGGCAGCTTAAATAAAAAATGACATGAAACGAATGAATAAGCTGGTTTCGCTTTGTTCTCCCCTCTCTCTGCGGTGCTGTGTGTGTGTGTGTGTGTGCGTGTGTGTGTGTCTGCTCGACAGTCGCGCGGCGTGGGGGGGGGCATGCCGACACTGGCGCGGGGGGACCCCGTGCCCACTGTTGGCACGGGGTGGGGGGGCGTGTGCCACACCACGCGCGGGGGCGCACGGTGGTCGAGTGGGGCGCGGGGGGGGGGGGTTTGAAGCCGCTTTCTTTTAATTTAACAAATTTGTGTCGTTGCATTTAATTCTTTTTAAACTCAGAATATTTTCTAAATAACGAAATATAAGTGATTAGTGATGGAAATCCATCTGGATAACGGCGGACCGACTGCTCGTAAAATATACGACAGGTCCAGACCACACGTACATTTTGTTCGTATCTGAAAAAAATCTTAGGATACGAAAACATTGTTGGATGCCACAAATGATCCTTAATCGCTCGTACGCACAGGATAAGCACATATCTGTGCGTACGAACGGTTTGTGCATGAGGCCCATTATGACCAAAATGTTGGAAAAATCGACGTATAAGTCGCACCGGCCTATAAGTCGCAGGGCTTAGAAATGTGGGCAAAAAGGTGCAAAAAGGTGCGACTTATACGCCGGAGAATACGGTATTTGTTTGCTCGACATTATGTCTCAGTTGAACTTTTACTTAATAAATGCACTTTAATGGTCAAATCAGCTGCATTTCACCTGGGTGGCGCGGCAAAATGCAGCTGATTTGACGTTTGCCCAGGAGTTCTGGAATGAGAGGAAGGGGGCTTAGTATGGCAAGCCAAGTGTCTCATTAATAGCCACTTTTACCTATTAATGAGACAATTGGCTTGCCACATTAGTTGAGGGCCCTCTAGCGGCTGAAAATGGTAGTGTTCAATATTTTCCATGTCAGAATGAATGAAATCATCAGATCTCAGGCCAAAATTTTGGTTATACATATGTGAAGAAGAAAAAAATAACACGTTGCTTCACTGTATAAGTTGCAAGTATGCTAATTTATGCAACAAACTGCTACTTATACAGCAAAAATTATGGTACTTCATGACGTGTTTTGAACAAAATTAATTGTGCATGAACTGTCCTGATGCCTCAATAATCCAGGAAGAAAAATCTAAAAGACTGAAGTCAGGTCCTCTGGATTGATTCTTCTTGTTGAAAGTTGTTGTCTAAAGTCTACTCTACTACCTGTAGTTTGTGAATTTGTCACACCTGTGATTAAGTCATTCTTTCATTAGATGCGGAGATAGCATTTGACCGAGTGGAGCGGGACTGCCTCTTTGAGACGTTAAAGTTATTTAAATTTTGTCCCAAATTCATTTCATGGGTGAGGCTGATATATACCTCCCCAATGTTGGCGGTCCGCACCAACTGTAACATAAATTCTTATTTTGAACTACAGCGGGGTACGAGACTGGGGTACCTGCTTTCACCACTTCTATTTGTGTTGGTGATAGAACCATTAGCTGTAGCTTTATGGCAGAACTCCATCATTATAGGGATTAATCGACTAGGTATGGAGCACAAAGTTCCATTATATGCAGACGACATGTTTTTCTATATATTTGACCCTCTTACCAGCATTCCTAAATTACTTAATTTGCTTTTAAAAATTATATGCTTGACATTTCTATAAAGACATGCAGATTTATTTGTTGTAATTTAGTAACAAAGTGTCTCATATAATTTATTCATCTTCTTTACATCCAAAAGACAGTAGTCTCGCTACTTCACGGTTCGACTTTTGCAGACTCGCTCTTTTGCAGTTTTTCCCCGACTGTCAACTTTAATATTACTCACGTGGTTGGGATGGTATGGGATAAAAAGTAAACAAAAATGAATAAATACTTGGGACTGGCGTCGCCATTTTGTAGTTTACTTTCAATAATGCTGCGTTCCAGTTACCTCGTATTCTGGAAACTGGAAAGTGGTAGTGACGTCATTTCCCAAGCTACCACTTGAAAACACGTTCCAGTTCTCCCAGTGGAAAATCAAGATGGACGCACGCTTTGTTTTTGTTGCCGTTTCCGAATATAATAAATTACTAACCAGATATGCACTCCTGACACAGAACATGTCAGAGGAGGATGATGACCACCAAAGGTAATTGATTTAATATATATTTTTCTCTAATTCTTTAATGTAAATCGTTGGGAAAAAAGAAAAACTGGCTTTACAGCTAAGAAAACAAATGTCTTCACTTCACTGTGTGATTAAATACACGCAACAACATTTTAGAACTGTTATTTTAGTAAAAGTTTAGGTGTTGACTTACTGAAGACCCGAGTATCCGCCATCTTGAAATGGAAACTGGGAGCAGAAAAAAATCTCCCACTTTTCGAGTGGGAGTTTACCACTGAGCGGGCGTTCCGGTTTCAATCTACCACTGGGAACTGGGAAATTCCCACAATACGAGGTAACTGGAACGCAGCATAAGCCTAAACTGTAACGCCATTCAAAAGAACTACACTACCCAACAGCCAACAGTGCTTCCGACTGCTACTTTCTGCCGAAATGGAGGGAAAGTTTTGCAACACAAAGTCAGAAGTAACAATCGATCTGTTAAGCTCACAGAACTGGCAGGAAAGCCTCAAATAATCCTGAAGCTCAGTTATCCATGTGCACATCAATCTGGATGGGGCGGTGGGCTTTGTAGCTGCAGGGTAGGCCTGCAGAACTGGAATTGAGCCCGGCCAGAACAGAGCTTTCGATTTCAGCAGAGCTGGTAATATTTTGCAGTACTGTACAATACATATGCATATGTTGTTAAAATTAGTAAGTTTGAGTTTAGAACATTGCAAGAGTGTGGGAAGGGTTTATAAAGCCTTAAAATATATATAAATACTAAAATAAATATAGCGTTCCTACTTTGTTGTTTTTCACACATTGCGGTGTTGTGTGGAACGTACCCCCCACGACAATAGGTTTTGCCGTTGTCCTGCAGCTCACCTGAGGATACTGAAAACGCTTGAGGACATTTTGATAACTCCCTCACAAACGGCCTCCAAGCGCAGTGAGATCCAGGATGACCTCAGGTTCAGATCAAAAGCTGCACCTGAGTCTGACGTTCACAGACTTTGATCGAGTAGACGTGTGATAAACCAGACAGAGAATTTCTAGATGAGTTTGTCACCTGTTATTCTCCCACAGTTTTGACCTCTTCTATGTAAATGTCCTCTAACTGCTGACATCATGTCAGTAGGTCAGGATCCAGATGTGGAAAAAAAATCAAACTGAATTAGATTGTGTGGGGGAAAGAATGAGCCTGTAGTGCATATTAATAAAAGCAGACATGAAATAATAAGGTGTTTTAGTAGCTCCATCTGAAGTAGACAGGGTTATAAAGGCAGTTTGAGAAGTCGTTTGCACACGGAGGTTGTGCCTTTTCAACACCAACAACAAAAAAGACGTCTTGGGGTCTGAGCTGTGTCGTGTGTGATTTCACGCTGGAAGATGGAGGACAGCGCTGTTGGCATCTAAAAGCTGTGCGTTCTCACACGCTCGCGCTGTTTTCGACCCAGAGGTGCACGCCAGGCGCACACACGCAACACTGATGTGCAACAAAGGAGGATCAGTGCTGCCTCGAGGGTGAAAAGCACCACAGTTTCTCTGCCAGGAAGACGAAGTGCTTGCTTTGAGTTTGAGTCCAGTTTAATTTCAGCTCCAGTTTCTACTCGATGTCTTCAAGACTCCTTCTTGGTGTTTGTTCCTCTAGTTTGAGAAACCACGTTCGAAAAAAAAAACTGAAAAGTACTGTCGCCCCAGATACAACTTTAATCTGTCACTCCTACTTTGTTGTCCACAGATAAACATGGTGTCAACACAGAATGTTCTAAACCGTAAGAAACTTGCACCAATCCCAGGGGTTTTGTTGTATTTTCGTGGCAGAGTTATTGTTCATCCCAAATGGGCAGTGACCTGCGACACCCCACCTCCCGTCTGGCTGTTCGCCACTCCTAAAGTCCGAGAGTCGAATAAGAAGCCCTGCTGTCCTCCGCCGAGCACGCCCAGACTGTCTGTTAAAGTTCCATTGGGAGACGAGCCGTGGAAGGGGCTCTGATGACTGGCGGTAGCAGCGGTGGGCATTTTGTCGGGGCTGGCGGCGAGGCGGGGCGAGGGGGGGAACGTGTAACCGTACAGGCTGTACGGTGGAGTATGAAGGCGAAGCCCGGTGTAACCTTGTGGGGTATGGTTGGATAGATAGCCGAGCTGAGCTGCAGGGAGCGCCAGGGAGCAGAACCCTTCCCCGTCGTAAGCAGACGGACCTCTGGGAGGAGGAAACGGCTCGGGGGGGTTGCCGTAACGGTGGAGGGGGTGTGTGGGTCGGCTGCAGCTGTAGTCCGGTGGGCTGAGAGGGCACACTTGGAACGGCGATGAGCATGGCGATGTGGAGAGCAGATGAGAGGGTGTTCCAACGTGGGCTCCTGGGAGTCCTGCGAAAACAAGATCCGTTTTATTTATCAGGGTGGTGATTTTTTTTAAATAGGGATAGGTCAGATGTTCTGAAGTGTGCTTCTGTGGTAAGATTATAAACAGTCAGTATCTTACCTGTTGTAGATAGCTCTTTGAACGACCACAGATTAGAGAAAAATAGTTCAATTCTGGCAGGATTGATGAGCTAACAGCTATAGCGAGCCAAGACTGGAAAAGATCAAAAGCTCTAAGCTAGAAATACATTTCAAAGCAGTTAAAATTTTAAAGTGCTGCCTGCAGCACTTCCTGCTGGGAGATTAAAACATCCACCTGAACATTTGTAAAGTGATGCAGTGTAAAGGTTTATAAAAGTGTATTTGCCTTCACTGCTTTAAACTGTTTGACACTGTGTGTGTTTTAAGATGGAAATAGTCAACGTTGTTCTTCGCCCCGCCCAGTCTAGCTGCTAGCTCATCATTTCAGACAGAATTAAACTCTTGTTCTCCAAACACTCGTTTAGAAACATTGCACATTTTATAAAGTACAGGTGGTCCCCGACTTACGAGCGAGTTCCGTTCGTGCGGGGTGCTCGTAACACGAAATCTCGTACGTCGGAACCCGAAACACGTGTCGCTCGTAAGTCCGGATTTTTGGTCGTAAGTCGGAAAATTTATGCTAGCGCTACTACGAACACCCGTTTTTCAACACAAACGTACATACTAGTTCATAAACATGCTCAGAAACTTGTTTACAAACGGTTAGCTAACACACTTTCATCTAAAAACACATAAAAGTGCTGTATTTTCTGTATGTTCTTTACAACTTTACTGTTCGTTAGTCAGCTCGTAAGTCCGGAACCTCGCATGTCGATGCGCTCGTAAGTCGGGGACCACCTGTACAAGTTTTCTCATTTTAAATCTTATTTATGACAAAATTGTCCACTCTTCTTTTAACAAAGACGACTTGTCTACCTTGTTTTCCCATTCCAGGAATATCCTCAAACGTGAGCGTTCGGAGCGATGGACGCCAGAACGCGTACGACTCGACCAGCGCCTCCAAACCCATCCTGTGAAACACACAAACACGTTGAAACGCACACACACATCAACGTCCACCCTGCACTCTCTGCATGCGGACGCTCCCGGCGCGCCTCAGCGCACTGCGCCAACCACCTGGCGGCCATCTTAGTCTGTGGGGCCCACCCTTGGCATCTCTATGGAGACGATAAGTAACGAGGAGCATAAACGCCATGCTGCGATTGGCTGCTGCCGCTCGGGCGCTCGGAGGTAATTGCTTTCACACGGCCTTTTACGGGCGAATCAAGACGAAGGAGCAGGAAGCCGCAGCAGCGATTTATGAGGTGAGACTCCCCTTCCCCTCCTCATTTTCAGTCCCCCACCTCCATCCCTCCTCTAGGTGGGGTGGAGGGCTGCTGTGGAGTAATGCGAGTCAGTTACCGCTCATTAGCATGAGGATAAAAGTCCCCCCGTACACACACGGGGTTGTAGCCTCAGTGATAATTTAGACAAGCTGCTCGGAGCAGTTAGTGCTCCAAAGTAGCCAATCAGAGCCCAAGTTTATTTAGCAAACGGCTTCACTCTTCCTGTAATATTTAAGGAGAGGGTTTTCTTCTTGTTTTCCAGGGTTCAGCTTTTATAGGGTCAGCTGTCAGGGTCTCCTCCAGCTCGCCGCTCTGCACCCTCTCCTCCTCTCTAATGATTTCTGCGAGGCCTCGGGGGAGCGGCTGTTTGCAGACTGCTGGAGTTTTACTGCCCTGTTGGTTTAATGCTGTGTTTATATACGTTTACAAATGTGTTTATACAGATTTTCCTCGGGACGCGCGATTGTATTATTTTACTGTTGGTGTTGAGGTTGGCTGGCAGTGGACGCTTCGTTAGGATTTGCACCACGAGTTGCATTTTCCTCCTTAAAGCGAGTCTTTACCAACGCATTGCTAACTGTAACTTTTTTTAGTTGTTAGTTGTGCTACCTATTTTCTGTTGGGTGAAATTAGAAGTCTGCTGTCTTTTTTTTTTTTTTTCATCAGAAGTAAATACCGTATTTTCCGGAATATAGGTCGCAGCTTTTTATCATTTTTGCATGCCCTGCGACCTATATTCAGGTACGACCTATTTATGGCTTTTCATAAAATAAGTTGATTTGTAATCATTTATTAACAAAAATTAAACTGAGACACACTCGTACAATATTGTCAGCTAACAAATATAATTTTTTAGGTGTTGATCCTGCTAAAATTATTCATTTATTAAAGGAACGTTCAGCTCAGACACATATTTGCTATAATTTTTATCAAACAAATAATTGTTTTTAAGTGCTAATCTTCTTAAAAGCCTTGCTGTGCGCTCCTGTGGCAGACATTTGCAGCAGAGCTAAACACTCCCCCACATTTTGACGTAGGTGCGACCTATATATGGATTTTTCCAATTCTTTCGCAATAATTGGACAATGCGACCTATATTCAGTTGCGACCTATATTCCAGAAAATACGGTAATCAAGCTTTTAGTTCCTCCTCATCAACTGAAGCAGTGGTGATAAAAAAAAAACACAACGAAGCCAGATTAAAATGCATCCAGGTCTCCCACATTTACCTCCACGCCGTAAATAATGTGAAAATCTCTGCGGTTCAAATAAACTCACCGGTTCCTGCCGGAGTCCCTGAAGCCCTTGGCGAACGGGTTTCTGTCGATTTTCAGCCTCGTGATCTGAAAAGCAAAAATAAAACTCTAATTACTGAACACTGCTGTCTAAGACAACTTTCAAAAAGATTCATTTCAATAAATCCCTCTCCCTCGTTTTTTTATCCACTCTTATAATAAATAAATGTGTTCCTGTGTGTGTGTGTGTGCGTGCGTGCGTGTTCAGTTTGTGGGTGGTGTTTCAGGCCCCCGGCTCTGTGACCCGCGTCCAAAGAGACATTTATAGGCAGCGCCACCGTGTTCTGACTTCAGCCGCGGTGACTCGGGGCCAAACGACCTCGGCTAACTTCTTCAAAGCCGACACTGAATGGTCCGAAGCGAAGGGACAAAGTCAGAACTCTCTCGCACACGAACAGAACCCTGCAGAAAACTGAGATGAATCCAGAAACTCTCAGACATCAAGGCACCAGAATTCCTGGGCAAAGAGTCTAATAAGAGTTTTAGGAGGAACAACTGGTTCCAGTCTGTAAACTGGGGGGCATCTGTCACTCTTCATCACACGGAAAAACTCAATGTCTTGTTTTCTGCAGGGAGGCTGTTTTTGAATAGAGCTGATAATAACATGTTAAATAACACATAATCAATATGACTGTAATCGATGTTTAGCGCAAACGTGGGCAAGTGAAGGCCCGAGGAACAAAAGTGGCCCTGGGAATAACTCCATCAGGACCCAATGTTTTTCTTTCGGCTGCTCCTTTCTTCAGGGGTCACCACAGCGAACTGAGCCGCACGAAGACCTGGCGATTATTTTTACGCCGGACGTCCTTCTTGATGCAACCACAGACCACTGAGCTACCACAGCCCTCTGTGTGGAGCAGAGAGATACCAGCCAGGGTGCCCAGGGGAGTTAAGGGCCTTGCTCAAGGGCCCAGAGTGGGGCAAATGAGGGTGGAGGCAGGTGTGGGTGCTCACCTGTCCCAC
>JBBPBX010086917.1:3999-14805 GCA_038048925.1 Garcialebias charrua
TCGTAAATGAGCCCATGAGGTTCAAAAGATTTACCTGACTAAATAAAGGTTGAATGAATGAATGAAAGAAGATGTTCTCAAACAATGGACGTACCCCCACCCACCCCCAAGGCTTTACATGCAGAAGAAAATTCTTTAGGCATCGTCATAGTAACAAGTCTGGAGGCCTGATCATTATCTGTAGGGATGAGTCATCTAACAAACTCTGGCAAGTAATCCTGGGATTGCCAGATTTCTAGCCCTCAGGGGGACAAACACCTAAATGGAATGTGAATATTTGAATGGTCATTTTGACAAACTCATGGCAGTTATTGTGGGTTTTTTTTCCCTAGGATTGCTAGTGTTAAAACATTTATAAAAAATATAAAAAAATAATTTCTTACTTTGAAAGCCATTTCTCCGCGGTGTTCGACCATTCATCCAAACGAGCTGCCCGCAGCCGCACTCGTTAGCTGTTGTTAGCTCCACGTTAGCTATGCTCGTTAAATGGTCAGTTAATCAAAAGGGTGTCGGCGCTCGTTGTTTCTCCGCGTTAGCTCGGTGTCCCCCGACATCTTAGGTTGCAAGGCGGACATTGAGGCGAGCTCCCGGCCGCAGATGGCCTCTCCGCGGCCTGTCGGCTTGGTGTCCCCGCCCGCTTAGTTCCGCTTAGCTTCGTTAGCTGCGCTCGATAGCATGTCCGGCGGCGTAGCAGGAGCGATCGCGGAGCAATCCGCGGCTGCTGCTCCGGGCCTGAGACGTCCACAGAGTTCACCGAGTGTTTCCAGCTAATTTATCCTATGAGGCATCCTCTTATTGGAGAAACAGTCATCCAAAGCCGGCTGCCGAGTGCCAATAATGGCGGACCTCACTTGACCGCACTTGGGGATCGTAAAATGGTGGACACGGATGCATTTCTGGAAATGGCTGGAAGTCGCGCAAATACGCTTCAAATTGTAATAAAACATCATAAAAATAATTGTACTTTATTTATAAAGCCATTTAAAACAACCACAGCTGCAACAAAAGTGCTGTACACATGAAATTAAGAACATTTAAACAAAAAAACAAAAAATTATTTCATATTTTTATTAAATATGATAACCTCGTAAATCCGGAACCTCGTAGGTCGACCCCTCGTAAGTCGGGGATTACCTGTATTATAATTAATATTATAAATAATAGTAGTTAAATATAGAATATAGTAAATAACTGGCTTGTGTCACAATCGGGTGTTGGTTGAGACCCAAATGCAAGCAAGACTCCAAGAGTGCAGCAAAAAGTCTTTAATTACAAAAGTCAATAGCAAAACATAGGAAGCTGACAGGGCAGCAGAATTACTTTACTCATGACTCGAGAGAATACTCTGAATACCAGGACACTAGGAAACCAGCAATGGTGGAGAAAGTACTCAAACACTGTACTTAAGTAAAAGTACAAATAAACAGACAAAAATGTCTTAGCATTCGCCTCAAAATTGCGAAAAACGCCTAAAAAAGACATACCCAAATTAAATTAGAAGCTGTTCTTGAACCGTATGTAGTACAAGCAAATGCTTGGTGTCTTTGTAAAGATAACACTTTGAATTTTTTGTTTCAGCAGTCAAATTTGTTGTATCTGTTATTATTTTGTATTTATTTAAGTGAGAGCACACAGAAATAAAGCGTTTTTCTTGCCTCGCCTGAAAATGTTTATATGTGTCAAGCACCTGCAGACTGACACAAGAAGATATAGACTGGAATTTCATATGAGCCTAAACAGTGAAGTATTTACTAATACAGTTTCAAATTTGAAGTCAATAGCATAAAAATTGAGGATTTTGTGCCTGTTTTTGTATGTGCATGTTCAGGCGGACATCAATAAATCCAAACATACCCAAAACTGTGCCATGATGGGTAACACCTGTATTATGCCAACTTCAAATGTCTGTAACTGCTGAATACTTCAACATACTTCAGAATGACTGTCTATTGAAAGCTTACATCTGTTCCATTCATATATTTACTCTCAAGCTGATAGAAATACAGTAACTGTAACATGTCAGCAGGGCGCTCGTAAGTCAGGGACCACCTGTATACTGTAAATCACAAGAGAAAATCTCCCCCACAGATCCAGCTGCCTGCAGACCCAACACCCCAGATAACACTCAGATAACACACATTAGCTCCACAAAGGCTCAACAATGGCTCCACAGGGGTTCGGCTTTCAAAGCCCCCACACACCCCCACACACCCCCACACACACACGCACACACACAAGGAGAAGCTGATACCTTCGTCAGAGAGGGATCACTAGCTATGTTTACATGGGCAAAATTCTGTGACCGGATTGAAATGTGCTCTGATTGCATAATGAGATAGCACCGTTTACATGCGCCCAATCCGTTCTTGACGAGTGTTTACATGCAGCAGGCTTTTATTCTGATCAGAAGTTCTGACATGCGCAGAGTGGTACACTCCCCTTAAAAAAAAAAACGAAGAGGAAGTTACTTTCGTAAAAACCACAGAAGAAGAAGTTACTTCCGGGACGAAAGTAAACATACGCGTCCAAAATGGACCCGCACCAGACTGTAATGACAGCGATGCAGTTGTTACTGCACTCCCTGAATGAACTACAGGTGAAGCAGCGCGTGCTTTTAGTTTTTTTATTCACAGGATGAGAGCGCTGGACGTCCTCTGTCCTCCAAGCTGTCACGGTGGACAACAACTGTTGGTAAGATAATAAAAACGCTGTATGCTAATAAACTTTTTGTCCTTTCCTTTTCTACCTGTCTGCGTGATACTGTCTGTATTTGTTATTGGGGGCTGCCAAATGCATTGTAAATGCATTAAGCAGCAACCTATTGTTCTCCACCCAATAAGGGTTTCTTTATTTATTTATTTATTTATTATTCTTCCGTCTCCGTTAATGCGGCTCGTACCGTAACGTGCACCCCCACAAAAGTTATATCAAAACGACCGGCCCGACTCCGAGATGTGTGCTATTACTTTTCTAAGCAATCGGAGTTACCATCGCAAAATATTTCGCTAACAAAAATCGTAAATTTCCCATAGGAAATGAATGGGACTTAACTTTTCAGAGAAACTGAGTTACATAGGGCGCCATTTTGGTTCAATATACAAGGCAATATACAAGGCAGGTTCAATACACAAGCTCATTAGGTGAGTCGGCCATTTTGAATCTAACTAGCTAATTAGATGAGTCGGCCATTTTGAACCAAACTAGCTAGTTAGGTGAGTCGGCCATTTTGAATCAAACAAGATAATTAGGTGAGTCTGCCATTTTGAATCAAACTAGCTAATTAGGTGAGTCTACCATTTTGAATCAAACTAGCTAATTAGGTGAGTCGGCCATTTTGAATCAAACTAGCTAATTAGGTGAGTCGGCCATTTTGAATCAAACTAGCTAATTAGGTGAGTCGGCCATTTTGAATCAAACTAGCTAATTAGGTGAGTCGGCCATTTTGAATCAAACTAGCTAATTAGGTGAGTCGGCCATTTTGAATCAAACTAGCTAATTAGGTGAGTCGGCCATTTTGAATCAAACTAGCTAATTAGGTGAGTCGGCCATTTTGAATCAAACTAGCTAATTAGGTGAGTCGGCCATTTTGAATCAAACTAGCTAATTAGGTGAGTCGGCCATTTTGAATCAAACTAGCTAATTAGGTGAGTCGGCCATTTTGAATCAAACTAGCTAATTAGGTGAGTCGGCCATTTTGAATCAAACTAGCTAATTAGGTGAGTCGGCCATTTTGAATCAAACTAGCTAATTAGGTGAGTCGGCCATTTTGAATCAAACTAGCTAATTAGGTGAGTCGGCCATTTTGAATCAAACTAGCTAATTAGGTGAGTCGGCCATTTTGAATCAAACTAGCTAATTAGGTGAGTCGGCCATTTTGAATCAAACTAGCTAATTAGGTGAGTCGGCCATTTTGAATCAAACTAGCTAATTAGGTGAGTCGGCCATTTTGAATCAAACTAGCTAATTAGGTGAGTCGGCCATTTTGAATCAAACTAGCTAATTAGGTGAGTCGGCCATTTTGAATCAAACTAGCTAATTAGGTGAGTCGGCCATTTTGAATCAAACTAGCTAATTAGGTGAGTCGGCCATTTTGAATCAAACTAGCTAATTAGGTGAGTCGGCCATTTTGAATCAAACTAGTTAATTAGGTGAGTCGGCCATTTTGAATCAAACCAGCTAATTAGGTGAGTCGGCCATTTTGAATCAAACCAGCTAATTAGGTGAGTCGGCCATTTTGAATCAAACCAGCTAATTAGGTGAGTCGGCCATTTTGAATCAAACCAGCTAATTAGGTGAGTCGGCCATTTTGAATCAAACCAGCTAATTAGGTGAGTCGGCCATTTTGAATCAAACCAGCTAATTAGGTGAGTCGGCCATTTTGAATCAAACCAACTAATTAGGTGAGTCGGCCATTTTGAATCAAACTAGTTAATTAGGTAAGTCGGCCATTTTGAATCAAACCAGCTAATTAGGTGAGTCGGCCATTTTGAATCAAACCAGCTAATTAGGTGAGTCGGCCATTTTGAATCAAACCAGTTAATTAGGTGAGACGGCCATTTTGAATCAAACCAGCTAATTAGGTGAGTCGGCCATTTTGAATCAAACCAGCTAATTAGGTGAGTCGACCATTTTGAATCAAACCAGCTAATTAGGTGAGTCGGCCATTTTGAATTAAACAAGCAAATTAGGTGAAGCGGCCATTTGAACAAGCAAATTAGGTGAAGCGGCCATTTTGATGGAGATATGGAACTTATATTTGGCAAATGGGTAGCTGACAATGATCCCTAATGAATTTCAATTGAAAATCCAATTTCCAAGATGGCCGACAACGCAAAAAAGTCAAAATACTATAAAATGGTCAATTTTAGTGATATTGAGCTGAAACTTGGTATGGTGATAGCTGACAATGTTTCCTATCATATTCCATATCAAAATCAAAAATCCAAGATGGCCGCCATAGCTACTTTCAAATGGCTTAAACTCGGCCATCTTTATACATAGAAAGCTGAAATTTGGTGAGGTTGTAGCTGAAGACATCCTCTATCACGTACGGAAACCAAAAATAAAAATCCAAGATGGCCGCCATAGCTACATTCAAATGGCTTTAACTCGGCCATCTTTATACATAGAGAGCTGAAATTTGGTGAGATTGTAGCTGAAGACATCCTCTATCACGTACCGAAACCAAAAATAAAAATCCAAGATGGCCGCCATAGCTAAAAAAGAAAAAATGCCATAACTTGGCCATCTTTATACATAGAGAGCTGAAATTTGGTGATGTTGTAGCTGACGACATTCTTTATCACGTACAAAAAAACAAAAATAAAAATCCAAGATGGCCGCCATAGCTAAAAGACAATAAATGCCATAATTCGGCCATTTTTAATGCTATTTAGCTGAAATTTGGTGTAATGTTAGCTAAAAGTGAAACCAAACACCTTTCACTATCATTTCAAGATTTTAATTTAGCTCTGTGATGTGTGCTATGAACATTTAGAGCCATTAAGATTCAGGATGGCTGCTAGCGGGCAGTAGCCTGGCAGCCCCCGTCGAAGTTTCTCCAGGAACTTTCTAGTTTATTACTATTCTTCCTCTGTTTTCCTGTTTCTGGAGCATCAGTGTCACGATGCCAGGCAGTGCCCATGATGCCAACGTCCTGCGCCACTCAGACTCTATCAAAGGGCTCATCTGTTGACAAAAGTAAGGCTAATAGTACTGTATTTACTATATTGTATTTAGTATTACTACAACGATTACAGCTAAGAAGTATCTCAAAGTAGAGATGCTTAGCTGTAAAGTTTTATTTAAAATAAAATTTGTTTGAACCATGTCTTTAACAAATAGTTAAATGTTGCCAAAATGTAAGGCTAACATTTACTGTATTGTATTTAATTTTACAACTATTACAGCTAAGTAATCAGTAGACATACTTAGCTGTAAAGTTTTCTTTCAAATAAAATTTGTTTGAACCATAACTTTAAACAAATAAAAAGTTGAACACTAAATATTGGCATGTCCTTTTTTGCAGTCTGTGAGGAACATTGAAGGACGTCCGTCTCTTCATTGTTGGTGATCGTGCATACCTGCTGTTGGACTGGCTCGTCAAAGGATATGCAAACTGTCCTCGTCTGACTCCTCAACAAGTCATTTAATGTTTACCTTTGCTCAGTCAGGTGGAGGTAGAGATGACCGGGTTTCTGAAGTCACAGTGGAGAGTTCTTCTAAAAAGATACTGTACTTATGTATTTGTGTTCACATGCAGTTAACATTTGTATAAAATTATTATCACAATAAACAACTGCAAGTAATACTAGTGAACATCTGAGCTCTTTAATGGACCAAACAGTTTAACACATTCTTGTAAACAGTTGAAATTGCTTGTTTGAAACATGTTTCATTCTTAGTGCAATTTGAGGTGTATCAGAAAAACATAAAAATTAAACGTTCAAAACGTTTGTACAAAACAGACGATGTGCACAGATCACATCTTGTAATGATAACAACAAAAAATTTCTTTGGTCATTTAAAAACTACAGTAACCTGTAATTCAGTAACTTCTTTAACAACTCATCACATACTTTCACAATTTCGATGTAGCATGTGATTTCAGAAAACAAAATTGGTGACAAAATAATCGATTTTACTTCCAAAATGTATGTTTCTGTATCCTGATAGAGCAGCAAATGTGTTTTTATGTCATGCAGAAACTCAAGAGTCCTTCTTAAACCACCTGACTGTATTAAGTTAGGACATGTACCTTAATTGTACCATAAACTATCAATCCTAATGTCTGTGTAAAAAATACATTTACAGATCTGTCAGGGGACAAAGAAACATGGTTGTGGAGAATTGAATCATTTTCAAATCAGTTTTGAGTTGTTCTAAAGCACATGTGTGAACTTCTTGGGATTCCTAAGACGTGGGACTCTTGTCATCTTCTGCCATCTTCTGCCACCATCACCTGCCACTGTCTGTTGTGTGCTGCTGCCAGCTGCCTCTTCAAAGCTGGACTCATCATCTGAAAAACAAACAAAATAAAGTTTAACTGGACCCCTGATATGTTGAAATGTGTTAGGTTAATTATCTGGTTAGTTGGAGTTTTAATGTACAATACAGTATACTGTAGTTCTATGCTAGCCCTACAGCTACTCTTATTTCTTATTATAATTACATTTTTACATATTTGTTGTTTCTAATTACTCCAGGTAATACAGTACAGAGGGTTAATGTGTTTTGAAGAGTCTAACTTACCAGAAAGGATGCTTTGCTCCTGGTTAGCTTCCTCTCCTCAGATTCCTCCTCATAACCTAGATCCACACCGCTGCCTGCTGTGTTGGAAGTGACAGATCTCATCAGTTCATCCATCAACACGTAAAATAAAAAAGTGGTGGGGTCGTAGCCACTTGTCCCGTTTTTGTTTTTAGCTTTGTAGCACTTAGCTTTAAGCTCTTCCAGCGATCTCCAGCTTCTTCCAGCTTTTCATGTACTTGTTTGAATAACTACACGTTCGGTCAAGGCGTTCGATAGTTTTGAGCTATTTTAACGTTTCCATTACAAATGTTGCATCGCTCACCGACCAGTTTTACTTCCCCACCATGCGTTAGCATCTACCCACTAGCCAGCCCAGGCGGAGAAGTAAACACGAGGGGGGAGAGGGAGGGAGGGATGGGGGTGCGCGCAGCGCACATGCGCAGTCAGGACAGTTTCCCACAGTCCGGTAAAAGGAACAGATCATGTGTTTACATGCGCACACATCGGGCTACGGATCGGCGTAAACCACCCGTTTCGAACGGATCGCAAATTAGGTCGGATCACGCCGAATACACAAAAAATAACCCGACCGGGGTGTTTACATGACGGACTTTTGATCCGTTCGGCCGTCTGATCCGATTACTTATGTCCATGTAAACATAGCTACTGTCTTTCCTTGTAAGTCCAGTTCTAAAGCTTGTCCTACGGTGTATTTCATGTTTCCATGGCATTTATCCATGGCTAAACAGTGATAAAAAGTCAGAAGAAGCATGCGTAAAGTCAACAGAGAGGAGCTCACCCTTTTACGCACGGCGCACGCAGCTGAATGGCTCTGTTATGCAGTGAGTTTTACACCCTTGATGTAACTCAAACCCTGGCATGTCACATGTCTATACAACGGGAATTTCATTGGCTACAAGTCTGTGGTGTCAGAATCAGCGTCTCATTTGATTGGCCAGAGGCCCACGTGGGGTAAGAGGGGGAGGGGGATTTTTTGCTTGGTGACTCTCTGGGATTTGATTTTTCTAGTGACTGAAAAGTTTCACTCAGTTGGTCAAAATTGTTGTCAATCAAAAGCAGAGACCCTATCAAAGAGTTTTAAAGTGCCAGACTTTACAAAGCTTCTATATTTGGGAAATCACGATCCAACACATGCAAATTAAGGTCAAACGGGCCCGCGGCCGGGCCCGTGCAAGTACTTGCTGATTGTATTACCTAATGCAAAGGTCTACAATATCATTAAGTGTGCCTACTGTGTGTATATTTCTGTAATACATTAATGGTGTTGAGTCATTTTAATGAACAATGTAGGGCTGGGCCATATCATATCGTTTACGATAATACCGGTAAAAATAGCTTGCCCGGGCAAAAAAAAGATATCATGATATGCTAATTTCATGACGTAATACGTAAGGACGCCCCGCCCCCCAACCGAGCGCTTCAAACTGAACTGCGCACCTCTCTTCCACCAGTCTGTACTGGTGTAACACGTTAGCTAAAATGATAAAAACAAACCGCGCGTCGTGTCAGCTTCTGTCCCCTGCTCTGAACAGCAGGTAGAGGATCAAATGCCCCACCCCCCCACCCCACTGAGCAGCCGCGCTGCGGGCTGGTCTCCCTCGCTCTGAAAACTGTCTCTACAAACACGCGCGGACCAAGAGAAAACCACAGTGAAGTTATTTTCAAGTTGGAAGTTGGATATTCGAGCTCCGTGTCTTCATCGGTGCGTTGCTCTCGTCAGTCCACTTCATGGAGTCTGATTTCGGGCAGCCGCGCTGAGTCTGCCCCTATTCAGAGACGTCATGGTTCACTTAGGGACCGTCAACAAATTTTCGACCGTGTCACTCTTTAGAAACAAAGAATAATATATTTTACATGGAGAGTGATTTAGGAAACTACACCTGAACTTTAGTTTTTGTGGTGGTTTTTGTTTATCAATCAATCAATCAATCAATCAATCAATCAATCAATCAATCAATCAATCAATCTTTATTTATAGAGCCCTTTTCAGCACAAAGTGCTGAACAATACAGAAATAAAACAAACAATAAAAAATAACAATAAAAAACAGCCAGTTAAAAATTAAAAACAATTTAGACCTAACAAGAATGTCAAAGAACTACTAGGTATTAAAAGCCTAAAGATAGTCCATTATATTTTGTGCAGACTTTTTCAATCTAAATAACAGATCTTTTTTATTTTTTATTTTTATACTGACTGAATACTTTACTAAATAAAGTAATTTCAGTCAAATTAACCCTTGTTGTTTTAATTTTTTTTTACAATACTGCAAAGTAACATGTTAAATTAATTTTGTCAAATAAATAATTTTGATTTCTTTTTTTGGGGGGTTATATCACAAAATTTATCGTTATCGTGATATCGCTCTGAAATATCACAATATAATTTTTGAGCCATATCGCCCACCCCTAGAACACTGCTGCAGATAATACATTTTTATTGTGTTTACTCTGTGACACAGTTGAAGATTCAAGATTCAAGAGCTTTTATTAACATTGCACCAGTTGTTACCAATACAGCGTGATTATGTATTCACAGTCAACCCGAGATGGAGAGTGTGTAAAGCTGCTGCTTATTCAGAACACATGACATGTTCTTTAGCGCGGCCTCTCTCGTCCGTTTCGGGATGAAGGTCAAAGGTGTGAAAAAAGGAAAGTACCATGAGGGTCACAGCGTTGGTATTAATTTTTTTTTATCACATTTTGTCTGCCAAGACACCGTATAACACAGTAAAAACTATACCAATAAGCACTCTACAGAGAGTGGTGAAGGCTGCACAGAAGTCTGTGGGAGTCAGTCTCCCCACAATCACAGACATTTACACCTCCAGATGCAGAAAAAGAGCCACCTGCATCATGAAAGACCTCACTCACCCAGCACACTCACTCTTTGCACCACTCCCCTCGGGACGGAGGTTGAGGAGCATCAAATGTAGAACCACTAGACTGAGGAACAGCTTCTACCCTGAGGCTGTCAGACTCATGAATAAATAAATAATAAGAATAAACACTGCAAAATGTCACATCATGTTGATACTGATCTGTTTCTTGTTGCTGCGTTCATCTGTGACCATCTGCTCATAATGACTCATGTTCGTGCTGCTGTTTATAATGATGTTTTTCTACTACATTAGGGCTTAGTGTATTACTAGCTGATGTCTCTCTTAGTTAATCCTAGATGTTATTATTGTTTTTCTCTTGCATTTGTTGTTGGATGTAACTGGGACCCTGTGTACATAATCTCGTTTTCAACACATGTACTACATGCGGTGCAAATGACAATAAATTCTCTCTGACTCTGACTCTGACATTTAGACAGTTACATGTTGCATGTTGAGACTGAGGCAGGGAGGATTCTGTCCATGAGACACCAGATAGCGACAGTCTGACCAGCCGGCCTCCAATAACGCTCATAGAAAAGTTCTCCGGGGGGGGGGGTAGCAGACTAGACAAAGAGCAGCTGTTTTGTCCATAGTAGAGCATATCTCAGGGGAAATTAGATATCCAGCCTTTTTCAAGGCTGTTTCCAAGGGAG
>JBBPBX010086918.1:0-14805 GCA_038048925.1 Garcialebias charrua
CAGCTAAAAAATTACGTTTTTGGGGTCGACATCTAGAGCTCACTGAAAGCTACCGTGGCTAACACAGTTAGCGTAACTACGACGCTACATTCACTCGTCTAAAATCCGTAAATAGGTCATCATAACGGTAGAAACCGGACGTTTCAAAATTGTATTTTCTCTGCAAAAAGAAGTTGGGAAATCCACTTACCGATTTTAAACACATCTTTTGGACGACCAAGCTAAAGTCTGACGTCGTCTTTACACGTCGACCGGAAAAAAAAAAAAATAAAAAAAAAGTAAAGTCCCCTCCTTCTTCCTGTAAAGACACCGTGCTAAATACAGTAATTGTCGAAGAAGGACCCGTAGTGGCCAAACATCGCTACTACATTTGCAGATTAATTTACCTTTTTTTAGACGATAATTTAAGTTTTTAGAGGCTCGAATACAAAATAAAAATAAAAATAAAAACTTGGCACTTGTAAATTATATAACTAACATAGCTGACAGTCATGGGAAATAATAGAAGTAAAAAATCTCCTACAGGAGCAGAAACAAACACGAAAGATTCAAGATTCATGAGCCAGAAACATCCAGAATCGGTTAAATATGTCAAAGAATGGATGGCAGAATATAAGATAGAACCCAACCTTAAAGTAGACACCTGGAAAACACTTATTTCTGTCCTGCAAAACCAAATTATTCTAAACAAAGGCAAGAAGAAAGAAAAAATAGAACACCAATTGGCAATTGCTAAAATCTGGCATTATGAATCAATAATTAGGCGTGAAGAGATAAAAACATCTAAGGAGGCCAAACTGCAACAAAAACAAATGACTGACACGATGTTTGTTAAACCTGAAGACAATGAAACAATATCTGTGAGTCGCCCTCCCTCTTATGATACAACGGGGGCCTCATTTTCAACCCAAACACCATCCGTTTATCCTATCGATGAACTTGCCAAACTAAGCATATCGTCAGAGGCCAAAACAGATAACCACGTTGTCACTAGAAAAATGTCAAAGATGCAGTCTTCCACTTCACAACCTCCTTGCCCCTCTTCAAACGCTTTCCCTCTGATACAAGTCATGAATCCAGCTGCAGATATAAAGGGCAACCCGCAACATGCTTTAGTTTTTAGGCCATGGACCCTCGAAGAGGCTAGGAAGGCTGTTGAGGGGGTTAGCAGTCATTTAGAGGATCCTGAAATGTGGATCATGGATATGGAAGGTATTATACATTCCTATCGCCTTAATGGTCATGAGACCGGGGAAGCAGCCCAGTCGTCTTTGGGAAAACATTGGGCCCGAGTGCGTGGTGACTACACTGGCAGGGGAAATGATGGGGCCCCCCTCCCCTATGATATAACAACCCCAAACCACCTAACTGGACGTTACAAGCAACAGTGGGATGCTCTTTGTGGTAGAGTGTGCACAGTTTTCAAACGAAAAGCTGATTATGCTGCACTCTCTGCAATCAAACAAAAACAAGGGGAAGATGTCGATGATTTTAAATTAAGATATGAAAAGGATTTCAAAATTTATAGCGGTATCAATCACAACGACGAGCCAACCTCAGCTTATCAACAACAGCTAAAGAACGGTCTGCTACAATCTTGTACTCCAAACATTTCAGGTTGGATAAAGAAACACTTTGTAGAACTGGACACTTGTACTGTTGAGGTTTTTATGCAATGGGCACGTCATGCTGAGAAAGTGCTGAAAAAGAAAACAGGAGATAACCCAGACAACAACACAAATGTGTTTTACAGTAATGACCCAGACTCAGAAATATATTACAATGCTCCTATGAGTAACAGCAACAGAGGTAGACGCATGAGACCAAGAGGCCATGGTTTTAACAGATACATACCACAGTATGACCGTCCCCGACAATATCGTCCTGCCACCTGCTGGAGGTGTGGCGAGTTCGGACATGAAAGACGTGACTGCCAAAAAGATTTAGATCAACCAAACAGAAGAGAATTTGCTCACAGAGAAGCATTTCCTGCTGCAAGAAACCGCTCCGATAACAGAGACGATTATAATGCATGACTAGTTGATAACACTCACAACTCCAGTTCTGTCGAAGAACAGGAAGTTGTGAATGTTTGTTCAGCTTTGGATTTATTGAATTCTTTGAAAGAAAGACCATGGATAACACAAAACGTCCATGGCCAGAATGCCTAGACCTTGTTAAGTTATATATGAGAATCACTCCAACACCCAATGGTCTGACTCCGTTTGAAATAATCCATGGCAGACCATACAGGATGCCTCTCTTCCGATTACATGATAAAAAAAAAAAAAAAAAAAGAAAAAGAAGTGTTCAGGACAAATTTACTGTCTTCTGATTCTCTGTCCCCACAGGAAGTGACAGTAAAACCTGGTGACTGGGTCTTCATCAAAGTCATCAAAAGAAAAACTTGGGCCAGTCCACGCTGGGAAGGTCCATACCAAGTACTACTGAGTACACCCTCTGCTGTGAAGATTGCTGAACGACCCAGTTGGATACATCTCAGTCACTGTAAATTGCAGAAATACTAGACCCTTAAGTCATTGGAGCAGAGGGGAAGTCGGGTGTACAAAGGGGGCGGTTCTTTTAGTGACCGTCATCTCAAAACCAGTGAAGAACTTAAGATCCCTGCTCTGTTAGGACAATTTGGGTTTCTAGTATTTCTGTATACCTAGCAACAATGGAAGCAAGTTACATAGTGAACGGCGATATCACCGATCTGCTGAGATCTGAACACCCCCATGACTACAGCACCAACCTATGGTGGCAACTGATGAACAAAACTGCTTATGAAGGAAAAACTACTAACTGCTATGTCTGTGCTCATCTACCCTATGCCACCTACAATTCAGGTTTGCAACCTGCTACTGTGCCCACAGAACAACAAGCGTGCCTATATGGACTAAGCACCCACCCAGGAACAGGCAGCTGGGCAAAACGAGACTACACAAAACCACTGTCTGATGAAGTAAAGGACCCCCATCAAACTGCCTGAACTGATCACCATGACACATCTGCCGCCAAGCGCTTTGGGACTCTGTGTTTTCAACAATGGAACCATCCCGGATTGTATTATGAAAACGCCAACTGCCTCGAGTCAGAAGATGTCATCGATTGCACACACCTCCTTGAACAAAGGATTTTCAACATCAGCAAACCAACAAGAGGACGACAAGAAACCACCACCGTAGCATTGCAGTGCCAGGTGACAAAGGCTCTTTCTTGTGTGGACACAGAGCCTATACAGCATTGCCACCTAATTGGGGGGGCCTTTGTGCTTTGGTCCCCCTATCCAACCCGACGCCTGTGCTGAGGAAGCTACTGACACCCTCAGCTCACAGGACAAAACGCTCTGCAATGCCTGAGATAACAAGATGGGGAGGGCTCACCACCAGCACCGGCGTCCCATGGGAATTCAAGATCTGGAATGGAGGGGAAAAGTTCTTCCAAAGCCTCTTCCCATGGGTAGGAGTCGGTTGAAATCAACAGGTATGCCCTCCCCGCCTCATCGACGACACCTACAAATCAGCAAATGGAACTCTGGGAGAGCTGAAAGCAATGGGAGAGATGATCCTACAAAACTGACATTCTCAACCTCCTGACTGCATCATGAGGAGGTGTGTGTAAAATTATTGGCGAATCGTGCTGTACCTACATCCCAGATGAATCAGGAACAGGAGGAGACATCCACGATGCTTTGCACGATCTGAGCGAACTCAAAAAATATGTTGAGAGTGGGACTAAAGGAACAGACCCTTTCAACCCATGGTCATGGTTCACCTCCGGACCATGGTGGCACCTCCTGCTGAGAATCTGCACTCCAATCCTGACAATTGCCTTCTTTTTATTTGTGTAGTACCATGTCTGAAAAACATGATGAATTAGCCTAAAAAGAAAATGCAGAGTGATTCTTTTTCTCATTTTTTGTTGTTTTTCTTTTGGTTTGAGTCCATAAAGGACCTTAGTTCATAAAGAACTCATTTTTGCTGTGCGCCTCAATGATCGTTTCATCTGATTAAGTTGTAACCAGTTTAAATGATAAAGAGGACGGATATGTTAGAGAATTCAAACATTGATCATTTAAAACTTATTACTTTAATGTATTCTGATGAATCATTAACCAGTTTGCTTTACTAAAAGTCTTTCTGTATGAAACAAAACATCTCTGAAGAACACAACTTGTTGCTTCCTGCACACAGAACAAAAACACTGATTAGGCCAGCTCATGTTTTAATCACAGATAAGGTTTTGACATTACGTTATTGTTTGTTTTGACATTGCCACACTCATGTTTTAATCACAGATAAGGTTTTAACATTACGTTATTGTTTGTTTTTACACTGCCACGTTTTCCATGTGCTATCTGAAACTGTCATCCTGTTACTCATTATTGTCCAACCTTTGAGAGAATAAAAAGCCAGTACGCACTTTCCAATTTGGATTTGATCTCAAACACTTTTGAAACATGTTTCAAAGTGTCTTGAGGTGATCTCCCATTTTCAAAGTCTGCTGCTCTGAAAATTAATTCTTGTCTCTCTTCTTGTGTGGTTCGTGTTGAAGGTGAAGGTGTTTAAAAATCCTCCATCATATTGATTTTAAAACAAATACATTTTATAAATAAACAAAATAAATAAATAAATCTCTAACTGCATCCATATATCTCCTCTTCGTCTTTTTCCTGGCAGCTACATTTCTAACATCCTTCTACCAATATACCCACTGTACTTTCTCTGAACATGTCCAAACCATCTCAGTCTGGCCTCCCTAACTTTATCTCCCAGTTGTTCAACATGTGCTGTACCTCTGATGATCTCATTCCTGATCTTATCCATCCTTGTCACTCCTAAGGAGAACCTCAGCATCTTCATTTCTGCCACTTCCAGTTCTTTCTCCTGTCTTTTTGTCAATGCCACTGTCTCCAGACCATACAACATAGCTGGTCTCACCACTGTCTTGTAAACTTTTCCTTTGACCTTTGCTGACACCTTTTTGTCACAAATCACTCCTGAAACTTTTCTCCATCCACTCCATCCTGCCTGGACTCTCTTTTTCACCTCTTTACCACACTCCCCATTTTCCTGGACAGTGGACCACTAGTACTTGAAATCCAGCACCTTTGTGACCTCTGCTTCTTGTAGCCTCACTGTTCCACTGGCCTCTCTCCTATTCACCAATGTGCACTTTGTCTTGCTACAGCTGACTTTCATTCCTAGTACCTCTGTGTGTTGTCTCTGGACATGCTCACTGCCCCGTCCCCACCCCCTGTGGAATGTCGACGTCATTGTGCTTGTTGTGAAAGATTTTTTTCAATATTATGCTGTTAACCTTCAGCCAAAGATTAAGAGCACGTTAGGATATATATATATATTTTTTCTCCAAATCCTATGTTTTTCCTTTTACCACTTATTGTCTGTCCAAACAGGTCTCACTTGTAAATGAGTCGCCGAGGCTCAATGTGATTTATCTGTTTAAAATAAAGGCTGAATGAATTAATGAAAATTCCTGTTATTTCAAGTACATACTTCCACCTCTTCAAGTTCTCTTCCACCTGTTCCCTGTTTTCACCATAGATCACAGTGCCATCTGCAAACATCATAGTTCACAGGGATTCCTGCCTGACCTCATCTGTTGTCTGTCCATCACCAGAGCAAACAAGAAGGAGCTTAGAGTTGATCCTTGTCATTTTGCTCTTTGACATTAACAATTATTAATATCAAGCTGCACTTTTAAAAAGGAAAGTCAGTCAATATAAAGCAATTGGTCACATTTCTCTCAATAAAGAACCAGAAAAAGCTTTGCCTCCTGTTCTCCATCAAGAAATTCAACAAGTAAACCTGCAGTCTGAGAGCAAATTGCTCTGTTGGGAAATCTGAGACCATAAGGTATTTTAGATACAGCTCCACTTGGTTCTTAGGTTTGTATTTAAGAAAATTTAAATATTTTAATGTAAATCCACCAGACTCAGATGTCTCAGATCAGCTTGCTGAGTGCTAGTGTTGCCATACTTTGTACTGTACAATTCTCACTAGCTTCACTAGTCAGAACCATATCATACATTTACCTTTTTATTTTTGACCGTGGTATCTTACTTTTGCCAGAAATTTAAATAAACACCCTCAGAGGTTTGGGTGAATAGAATTCTGGCATCTACACCAATGTGACTTGCAAGAGTCAGTGTGGAAACAACTTAATGTTTTATATCAGTTTTTGTTGAATAATTGGATTTGTCTCACTGTTTGCTGTCTATTTGCTCTCATTCAGAAAGGCTGTGTGATTTGATCATCAGGCACTCTGAATAAATTAACATATTATGTTTAAAATGAGCTAAAGCACACATAAATTTTTTTTGTTTTTTTTCTGTAAGTTTTTGTTTTCTACACTGTTGCAACCGATCATGTGTCACATATAATAATAATAATAATAATAATAATCATTTTATTTAAAAGCGCCTTTCAGGACACCCAAGGACACTTAACAAACCAATACAGTGTAATACAGATCAAACATTATCAGCGACAAATTGAAATATAAAATACATAAAGATTATAAAATGCAAAATAATAAAAATACATTTAGTAAAGTTAATGATAAGCTAGTCTAAAGAGATGTGTTTTCAGAGCAGTCTTGAACAGAGAAAGGGAGGTGGTGTTTCGAAGGTCTGGCGGTAGGGCGTTCCAGAGGTGAGGGGCAGAGCAGGTGAAGGCCCTGCTCCCCATGGTGGAGAGGCGGGCAGAGGGTACATGGAGATGTAGCGAAGAGGAGGATCTGAGAGAGCGTGATGGGATGGAGATTTGTAGGAGGTCAGATAGATAAGGAGGGGCAAGGTTGTGGATAGATTTGAACGTGAGGAGTAGAATTTTGAAGATGATGCTTGATTTAACCGGGAGCCAGTGGAGCTGCTGCAGGACAGGAGTGAACTCACTGAAACTGCTGGATGAGTGCTGCCTGCAGTACATTTAGGCTGCAATGGTGGCAAGACAACATAACCAGGCTTTTGGATAAACTGGGCATTGAGTTTTTGGTAGAATCCACACACTACACACATGAAGACATAAAAATACTTCTACACATCAAAGCATGCACACAGAAACAGATGCCCCATAGGGACAACACCAAAGTCACTTGAACTGTTGTGCATCTATTTTTGCTTTCTGCTGTAAAGTTTTTAAAGCCCAACAGTGTGTGCCTGCCTCAAAGAAACAACTTGCAGGGATGTCTATAGTTATGATGCATGCAACCCACATCGAATAAGACGGACGTGTTTACACATTTCTACTTTTATTACTTCAGTTCAAGGGTTTCTTTAGAACAAAGAACACACTTTGTAAATGTCACTTTAGGTTACATGAACAAATATGATCTATCTTAAAACTATATCCATTTCTCACTAGAGTTATGTAATAGATTAATAATAGTAATAAATGTAGAGTAAGGTATTTAAACACTTACTGATTTACTATTATTGTAGATGCGCAGTTTAGCAGACTTTAATCTTGCACAAACTGCCACCAAAGAGCGAGTTCTTCCTTTTTCCGATACTAAGTTGTTTTTACTGTGATTAGACAAGAAATGTAATTTCACGCTTAGACTTCAATTTATATTGGTCTACCAAAAAAATAGACCTTTTATTGAAATTATCACAAGAATTACATTAAACATTTGTATCGATATTAGCTCTGATTTAATAACTACGTTGACAAGAATTCAAATTAAAACAAACAGACAGTTGGACCTTTCTGTTGGCACATTACTTAAAGTTTACCATGATGAAAATAAACATAAGGAGGAGTTTAAGGAGGAAAGATAAAAGATTGAAATGAAATGGTTGAATCTTATCTTGAGATGTTTAACCAGTGATGGCACCCTCTGCTTGGTTTCGGCTGGACGTCCGTCCCGTGATGAAACACTTTTACCTTCGTGAAGATGATCCTGTCTCAACTCCGGTAAATTAGTCAAGCCAGACGCGCAGGCTGCTGCGTTTTACAGGCGACCACTTTCATCTTGCCACGGTCTCGTGAAGTCTGCGTCGGCCTCCCAGAGTGATGCCTGGTTCTGGTTTTGTTCAAGATAACTTCAGAAAGAGTGTCACCGCTTGGAGCTGTGACACTCGAAGTGGTTCACAGCTGACGTGCTGTTTGAACCTTTGCTGAAGACGTGGGCCTTTGGTGCCTGGCCGGAACGTACATCAGCTTGGAGAAAAACGTCCGTGCGTCTTCCCTTCTCCCCGAGAACTCTAAAACCCAGTGAGTGCTGAGAACTGAGTCCCAGCACGGAGACAAAACAAAAGGCAGGTGTGAAAACAGAGCACTCTCTGTTTAGGCACAGATGAATTGTTTTTAGAACGGACGGGAGACCGAAGATTAAGTTATGTCTAGAACTTCTCCTTCGAAACAAAAACAGTTCAAACAAATACGAAGAATTGTTCATTCAACTTTAGACACATTCTGCATAGAGCAGACAGTTTCAAAACATGATCATTCTGAGATGTTCTCTTAACTTTGTCATATTTAAAATATACCAGTTTAGTAAAATCATCATTGAAATGACAAAAATACTGTTTGATCAATTCTGAATTAACACACATTAACGAGAAAGTTCAATCTGATTAATTAGTGTCCATTAATTCATAATAATTGTTAAAATATATAAGTGTCCATCTGTCTCCTTGAGGTTCAAGCAAGTGTAACACTGAGTGATTCAGAGAGGTGTAGAGAGGTGTACTTGAAGGTCAAGACAGAAATATCAGAGGCTAGGTGTATCACTACAGTCCCCCTTTTTGGAAGTCATCGCCTGTCCTTGGAGATGAGTTCCAACACGAAAGGATACCACCGAATGTCTCTGACCTCTATGTAATCCAGCAAGTGGAAAAAAAAAAAATCAAAAAGAAAGTTCAAAAATATATTCCCATAATGTTTTTGGAAATTCCATACTGTTCGTAGGTAATCCCTTTGCGGTAAGCTTTCAATCCTTTGGAAAACATAGTCTGTTAACCCATGGAAAACTGAGTCTGTGATCCCTTGGAAAACAAAGTCTTATAATCCACAACGGTAAATCCACAACGATGGGGGTTATTGATTTCATCAGCAAGAATGTTTAATCAGCATGTAGAGGGGATCCCTCGATTGAAGCAGAGGAGGCGGGCCTTGGATGAAGGTTGAAGACCAACGTTGGATCAGCAGGTCCCCACATCGAAGGTTGCAGGCTGGATGGCTTCCAGTCGGTGCCACCCTGGTTCAATGTGTCATGCAATTATGTGGTTTTAGGTGGGCTTATGATTGGGATTCTACATTAAGCCTTACCTATATGCACCTGGTATGTAAGCTATCATGGATTAGATCAGCTACAATTACCAATTAAGGGGTGGATCAATGCTGTAAAAATCAGATATAGGGATCTATACCTATAGAAATGTGGAGGGCTTCTGTAACGAAGGCCTCTTCTTTCAAACTATTCCTCCATTCATTATTTAGTTTAGGTTAAACTAAAAATAAAAAATGAAACTAGTTTGGTCTAAATGTCTGTTGTCTTTTAGACGAACGACGCAAGATTTGGTAATCCCTAAAAATTTTGAAGTCTATGGCGAGACTCATCAAAATGAATAGATCTAGAATAGAAACGATCGAATCGGTTCTACCTAAATGATTGGGAGATCAGTGTAGATTATAGTACCTTAAGTAGTATTAATCTACTATGACTCATCAAAGATTGAGATCTTTAACAAAATGAACAGCATGTTGGCATAGTTAAAATCCATTTAAGTCTTCAACTTATCAACAATCAAAACCTCTTTTGGCTGGGAGTGTTCAGAAAACAATAACAACTTCAATAACACAAAAGTAGCAATTAAGCAACTAAAAACAACGTTTCACTACGTCAAACTCACTCTGGTCGTCAGACTCCAACGTCACACACAAGAAAAACAGTTCTTAGCTTTATAACCGATGTCAATTAAATCCTGCAGATTTAAACGGTTGTTAAGGTTAGTTTTTGTTGTGGGTTTTATGCTTAGCGTTTCTAAGTTCTAGTTGGAACGGTTTCTTTTCGCAACTAGAATAGTTTAAACTGTTTAAGCTTATTTACTATCCTGTGCTTGGACGACCTTCTTTTCCCATGAAGTCTGTGAGTTTGCGAGATCTTTGTCGTTTGTGGGGTTATTGAAATCTTTGTCCTTGACATGGGCATGACCTAACATCACCCCCCTGTGGTCATGAGGGACCACGCACACGGGTGTGGACGTCCGTCCATGGGCACGAGTTAGGATGCCTTTGTTTAGTTTAAGCTGTTCGCGCAGTTTATGGGGAGCCTTGTACAGGAACCTTATAGGTTTCGGCCAACGTACCTCTGTACGTTTACCTCTTTCTGCGTAATGCAGGTGTGTCACAACTGTCGGCGCCGTCGCAGGCGTGTCTCTGTCGTTGTGATGTATGTCTTGCCACTTCATGAATGAAGAGGTGCTCTTTGAGCCTGTAAGAACTATGTCATCTCTGAGTAGTTCTAAATTCAAATGCTCTTGAACCAAGGTTTCATTGAAAGCTTGGCTGATAACTGAATTACCTGTCCCAGAGGACAGCACAGCGTTCTCGGTGTGTGACCCTAGGATCTCTACACCATCCTCTACCCGTGGTAGGAAGTGTGAGTCTGCCCCCCTTTCGTTAAAGGAGGGGTCCTCAAAATCAGTAACAATGAAGTCCAAGTGACTGTCAGAGTGTAGTAGACTGTCACCTTGTGGGCTCAGATGTCCTTGAACCAAGACTTCACTGAAAACTTGGCCGTATGCCGAATTACCCGTCCCACAGGACAGTACAGCGTCAACGGTGTGGGACCCTTGGATCACCACACCCTCATCTACCTGTGGTAGGAAGTGGTCAGGGAGTGCTGAAGGTGTCAGCTCGCAGAGGAGGTCCTCGTGATGGGCCAGAGTCTGGTCCACCTGTTGAGTCTCCTCTGTCTCACCTGTAGTTGAAGGTTCACTTACCGGGTCTGCGGTCTCGGTTGGGGAATCCCATGTGACCTCAGTGGTACCTGTTGTTAGACAGTCAGTGTCCTGACCTTGAGGAGGTACCACGATTGGCAGTGGACTGCTCACTGTGGCCCACATTGTCTGATTGCCATAATTTATAATCGCTTCAAAGCGATTTACAAAATCTTGGCCAACCACAAATGGAGCCTGGAGTGAGTCAAGTTCAGACACATATACCGGGTGGTATAGTGTCATTTCGCCAATCTGCATGTGAACCATGGCTATTAGGGTTGTTCTCGTCTCGTCCCCGTACGGGCCACCAATTGTAATAGATTAATAATAGTAATAAATGTAGAGTAAGGTATTTAAACACTTACTGATTTACTATTATTGTAGATGCGCAGTTTAGCAGACTTTAATCTTGCACAAACTGCCACCAAAGAGCGAGTTCTTCCTTTTTCCGATACTAAGTTGTTTTTACTGTGATTAGACAAGAAATGTAATTTCACGCTTAGACTTCAATTTATATTGGTCTACCAAAAATATAGACCTTTTATTGAAACTATCACAAGAATTACATTAAACATTTGTATCGATATTAGCTCTGATTTAATAACTACGTTGACAAGAATTCAAATTAAAACAAACAGACAGTTGGACCTTTCTGTTGGCACATTACTTAAAGTTTACCATGATGAAAATAAACATAAGGAGGAGTTTAAGGAGGAAAGATAAAAGATTGAAATGAAATGGTTGAATCTTATCTTGAGATGTTTAACCAGTGATGGCACCCTCTGCTTGGTTTCGGCTGGACGTCCGTCCCGTGATGAAACACTTTTACCTTCGTGAAGATGATCCTGTCTCAACTCCGGTAAATTAGTCAAGCCAGACGCGCAGGCTGCTGCGTTTTACAGGCGACCACTTTCATCTTGCCACGGTCTCGTGAAGTCTGCGTCGGCCTCCCAGAGTGATGCCTGGTTCTGGTTTTGTTCAAGATAACTTCAGAAAGAGTGTCACCGCTTGGAGCTGTGACACTCGAAGTGGTTCACAGCTGACGTGCTGTTTGAACCTTTGCTGAAGACGTGGGCCTTTGGTGCCTGGCCGGAACGTACATCAGCTTGGAGAAAAACGTCCGTGCGTCTTCCCTTCTCCGAGAACTCTAAAACCCAGTGAGTGCTGAGAACTGAGTCCCAGCACGGAGACAAAACAAAAGGCAGGTGTGAAAACAGAGCACTCTCTGTTTAGGCACAGATGAATTGTTTTTAGAACGGACGGGAGACCGAAGATTAAGTTATGTCTAGAACTTCTCCTTTGAAACAAAAACAGTTCAAACAAATACGAAGAATTGTTCATTCAACTTTAGACACATTCTGCATAGAGCAGACAGTTCAAAACATGATCATTCTGAGATGTTCTCTTAACTTTGTCATATTTAAAATATACCAGTTTAGTAAAATCATCATTGAAATGACAAAAATACTGTTTGATCAATTCTGAATTAACACACATTAACGAGAAAGTTCAATCTGATTAATTAGTGTCCATTAATTCATAATAATTGTTAAAATATATAAGTGTCCATCTGTCTCCTTGAGGTTCAAGCAAGTGTAACACTGAGTGATTCAGAGAGGTGTAGAGAGGTGTACTTGAAGGTCAAGACAGAAATATCAGAGGCTAGGTGTATCACTACAGTTATATGGGAATAAACATTTAAATACATAAAGTATAAATCAAATATTACACATTTGGAAACCCTCTGTGCCCCTTTTCGTTGTAAATGAAGTGGTTGATCTTGACAGCAGGAGTGTGTGACTGACATGTGCAGTGAGGCCCTGAGGTTTCCTTTACAACTTTGTCACTTTCCACATCCTTGTTGTCCCCTGTAGCGTTCTGTTTATGTGTGCGTGTGTTTGCAAGTGCGGAAAATAAATAAATGTATAAATGCCCTGGTTTCCTTCCGCATACAGCTGGGAATATGATTTCTCCCACTCTGCTTTGGAAAAAAAAAATCATGTTTAGAAATGTCAGCGCTGGGATGACAGCTGGCAGAATTTGTAGAATAAAACACGTTTGGTTTTGATTTGTTTTTCCTGGTGACTTCACAGCAAATGGGAAGAGCTTTCAGTGTGTGTGCATGTGCATTTTAGTCATACAAACAGTACTGGGCAGATAGGGGTCAATGCATAAACAAGGTTTAGACCGTTGCGTGTCACACTGTGACAGTCCCAGAGGACACATCAGTAGCATCTTCATCTGTCAATGACTGACATTTAGCAGAGTAGAACAAGGCTGACCACTAACTTTATACACTGTTGTATGTGACTCCTTTGTTGCACACTCTTTCTTTTAACTCAATACACTATTATCTTTGCAGTATGTACAGTGAGTACTGCCATTTCTGTCAATATCCTTTACTTTTTTGTGTTAAACAGCCGCTGTCCTTTCTTGTTGCTGCCGTGACACATCGATCGACTGTGGCAGTATTTGACTCTGAGAACAGAATGTAGCCTCACTACTGAGCAACACAATTCATTTAGGAGGTTAAATGAGTGCTGATGCAATAGGTTGAGAAACTTATTAGCTCTCAGATCTTCTTCCCTGTAATACAGCTGCGAACATCTTGACTAAAGCCATTTTAAGGTCCCCCCCAAAATGTTATATTATCTGTCTCCTTTTGAGCAACTGTACTATTCTTGCCTAAGGTCATGTTCCTTTGGAGAACCATAATTAATAAAACAAAAATGTTCAATCATTTCATCTGTACAGTACTAGTTTCTTTAAGGGAGAAACGTTTCGTCTTCCATCTGGAAAACTTCATTAGTCTGTGGCCTGCCAACCAGATCTGTCCCATAAGTAGCCTTCATTGCTGTGTTTCAAGCCAACCTCCTGTTGGAATCTCCAAAGCAGACTTTTAACACATGCAAGAGGACACATCTGCCCAAAACACTCAATCATCTTGATTAGCAATCAAATGTTTTAGGCCAGAAGGCCAATACTACTCACAGAAACAGCCTGAAGACACCAAGGACAAAATGGTTCAGAAAAAGGTTTGTAGGCTCAATCATCCAGGTAGATAACACAAACATGTATAAACTTGGCCAACATCACCTAGTTTGTTCAAAATATTAAAATAGCTAAAAATGTTAATTGTGTACACAAGAATAGTATCATGATCTGTTTTTTGTTTGTTTTTTCACCCAGAGTGCAGACAAATGCAGGGAACTCAGGAATAAAATAAAGAAGTATACAGTAGTCCCTTGTTTATCGCGGGGGATCTGTACCCTGAAGCCCTGCGATAAGTGAAAAACTGCAAAGTAGGAATAGTAGTACAAGTAGTAGTTTATTATATATATATATATTCTAAACAATGTTTCTAAACGCTCTAAAAGTGCACAGCATGTCACAAACTCAGCTTTTTGCCACGGTGGCGCTCTGCGCTCCCGGCCACACCCACTCTGATGCAGAACGGAGGAGAAGGAGGTGCTGCAGGAGGAATTTTCTCCTGCAGTGTGGGCTGCACACAGGTGCAGCAGGTGCTAAATATTTTTAAATAATTAACTTTAAATTAAAACGTCATCCATCAGTCAGCCAATTGTGTGTCATGTCCAAACTTATTTTGAAAAACCGCAATAGAGCGATTACGCAAAAAAACTAACCACGAAGTACAAAGGGACTACAGTACTGTTTTTATTTAACAAAAAAAAAAAAGGCTGACATGGCTGCAAAACTTACATAGATAACAGGAGCAGGGTGACAAAGGAGACACAGAGGAAACCAGAGCATGGACGCCTTGGGAGGACAATCACGTACAGGGAAGAAACAAACTGACACAGGGACACTAACAAGGG
>JBBPBX010086920.1:0-14804 GCA_038048925.1 Garcialebias charrua
AATCAATCAATCAATCAATCAATCAATCAATCAATCAATCAATCAATCAATCTTTATTTATAGAGCCCTTTTCAGCAGCCAGAAGGTGCACAAAGTGCTGAACAATACAGAAATAAAACAAACAATAAAAAATAACAATAAAAAACAGCCAGTAAAAAATTAAAAACAATTAAGACCTAACAAGAATGTCAAAGAACTACTAAGTATTAAAAGCCTGCCTGAATAAAAAGGTTTTAAGATTAGATTTAAAAGACTCCATATGAGTGATGGAGCGCAAGTCCAGAGGTAGCATATTCCAGAGACTGGGTGCAACGACAGAAAAGGCCCGGTCACCCCAACGTTTGTAGTTGGACTTTGGGATGGACAGGAGAAACGTATTAGATGATCTCAGTGTTCTCCTATATTCACGGACAGTTACAAGATCAGTCAAATACAGTGGGGCAAGACCATTGAGTGCTTTAAAAGTGAATAATAAAATTTTGAATTTAATTCTAAAATCAATTGGAAGCCAATGGAGAGAAAATAAAACAGGGGTAATGTGTTCACGTCTGGAGGTGTTGGTTAAAAGTCTAGCTGCAGCATTTTGGACCAATTGAAGGCGTCTAATGGAGGATTGGGAGATTCCCGCATACAGGGAATTACAGTAGTCTAGCCTTGAGGTGATAAAAGCATGAATGGCCTTTTCTAAATCAAAACGATTTAAAAAAGGTTTAACTTTGTATAAAAGACGTAATTGATAAAAACAGGCCTTGACTACAGACGCTATTTGTTTATCAAATTTTAAGTCCTTGTCAAATGTCACCCCCAAGTTTTTAACTGTTGGTCTGCATTTGGAAGTTAGAGCTCCAAAGTTACAGGGAGCATCATCACCGAAGAAGATGCATTCTGTCTTTCCTTCGTTTAAAAACAAAAAATTACGGTGAAGCCACTGTTTAATGTCGTTAATACAATCAGCGTAGGGAGTGAGAAGATTGCTGTTTTTGGGTTTCATTGGTAGATAAATTTGTACATCATCAGCATAGCAGTGAAAAGAAAAATTATGTCTGGCTATTACTGATCCAAGAGGCAGCATGTACAGTGAGAAGAGGAGAGGACCAAGAATAGAACCCTGTGGCACACCACAAGAGAGAACGGCAGTGGAGGAGGAAAGAGTGTCCAACATGACAGAGAATGTTCTGTTGGTCAAGTAGGCAGTGAACCACTTGAGTGCTGTACCAGAAATTCCAACATAACGTTGTAGGCGAGATAGAAGGACAGTGTGGTCTACTGTATCAAATGCAGCTGTGAGGTCCAGCAACACCAGTGCAACGGGACACTTGGCATCCATGGACATGGAAATGTCATTATGGACTTTTAACAAGGCTGATTCGGTAGAATGACGGGATCTAAAACCAGACTGAAATGTTTCAAAAATACCATGATTTTCTAAAACAGGTTGTAACTGCATAAAAACAATTTTTTCTAAAACTTTAGATAAAAAAGGCAGATGAGAAATAGGTCTAAAATTAGATAAAATTGATGGGTCCAGGTGAGGTTTTTTAAGAAGGGGCCTAACTACAGCATGTTTAAATGCAGCAGGGACAATTCCTAAACGAAGGCAGGAGTTTAAAAGTGTTAAAACACAAAAACCCACAGAATTAAAAACCTCTTTTAAAAACCTGGATGGAAGAAGGTCCAGAGGGCAGTTGGTGATCTTTAAGTGTTGAACAACATCAGTGAGAGTGGCAAGAGACACTGGTTGAAAGTGTTCAAACACAACTGGAGCTACAGAGGAGTCAGGAGCAACAGGACCAGTGACCTGTCTGACTGAGGTCACTTTATCCTGGAAGAATTTAAGAAAGTTTTCACAGTTTGTGGCTGTGGCATCTGGTAGAATACGCACAGCTGGATTTATAACAGAATTTATAGTGTTAAATAACACTCTAGGACAGTGGCAATTATCTGAAATCAAACCACACACACACTAGAAGTTTTTCACTCCCTCACACAAAAACAGTAAACTGAAAGGTAGGCAGGATTGGGCCTTTATGCCTAGAAATTGTGGGTGGACATTTTCTTTACTTTCAATAGATGCAAGCATCTGTCAGAGGTTTGAGAAGGAAACGTTTGGCTTTGTAATGGGATTAATCTGGGAATTACAGCGTTCTTCTTCTTCATCTGACTTACCCAATGCAGTATATATCTGGAGGATTGGGCGTGCAGCTCAACCAAGGACTGAGGCTTTCCCTGGGTTCCTGTCCGTTAACATTGTAGGTACCCAGGAAAAAGCTGCAACAGATCAAGAGAAATATCAGCACTCCAACTGATACAGCTAATTATCTTATGTTGTGATTCTCACTTTAGGAACATTACACCCCAATCTTCTGTATACTGTATGTATATAACTGGTATTATGTTTCATTGAAACCCTGTGGAGGATGTGAACAGGTGTGATGTCCTGTGTATACAAAGTGCACAGCTGCATTTTGAATACAGCTAACAGAAATTTGATTTGATTCAAATCAGCAAAAACTAAAACAATTTCATGCAACTCAACACATACAAGCAGCTGTGGCCTGTTCCAGCAGGCTTTTGTCTGTCCAGTTCACTCATAAATGAAGCCTCCTTAAAAAAATGACATGACTTTTGTTTCATTTCTGACACATTTTGTCTATCACCCTCATATTATGACACTATTGCATACTATACATGGATAACAGTGGAGTCTCAGAAACAGGTCAAACGTACAACTTTGACATAAAACTGAAACATTCTGCAGGTTACAAAAGTGGAGGCAAAAGAGAAAACCTGAACATTAAAAAAGAAAAGTGAAGAACTGTGTGGTTATAAAACAAATACAGAATTATATATAAAGACAGTGAAAACTACAAACATCTTTATTTACTGAACAGGCACTGAAGGACATCTGACTGTCAGAAAGACAAGCTGTTTCCATTGACATCAACTGGTTAGTCCTGCAGGTCTACACTTAAAATGAGTTTCCTTCCATTATCAACCCACATCTGGATTTCAAACAGTGGCTGTTTTCCGTGCATGCAGATTGTCACCGAGCAGTGCAACACCATCTTACTGTGCCTGACCTCAGATACTTAGAGATGAATCTATCTTTACTAGGCATGTAACGGTTGTAGTGGGTGTACCGAACCGTTTCGGTACAGCACGTTCGGTTCGGTCCACGTACCGTTTCGGTTATTTTTTCACTCATTGAACGTTAATATATGCGCCGCGGAACAAAATTTCCTGGGCGCGTTTCAGCACGGAGCTATTATCGCGCAGCACGCACAGCATTATTAGCCGTTAGCTGCTCGCTCCGGTCTCCTGTTCGGGAACGTTATGGCTTTCTTGTTAAGACGAGCGCACGTTCAAAGCTGTGTTTGTGGACATTGTTTCATGAAGACTCTGCAGCAGCTGCGTGACGCAGCTCTCTGCAGCAGCAACACGTCTAACGTGAACGCGCTGGAAACTACATCATCGGAATGTGAACAGAAACAGCACTGTTGCAGAAACACCGCTAAAAGCAGCTGCTTTTAAACAACTTTTATCAGGTAATCAGAGCGGTCCAGAGCAATAACACAAACTGTATGAGTTTTTAAAGATCTGAATCTAAGTCTGAATGTTTTTTATGCGCAGTTGATCCTTGCTATGAGACATCCATCACGTCAACACTTAAGTCAAAAAGTTCAGCTCTTTATGAAAAAACTAAAACTGATTGTGAACAAGTCCTGGAGCTGATTTAAGCCCTGCCCTGATGATGAGTGGGAGATTCAACCGTTCAAGAGGTATTGTTCTTTTATTATAATTATTGTTTATAATTCATTATTATTTAAAATCATAATTTTATTAACTTGTTTTTTTTACCTCTGTTTTTTATTTCCAGTATTTCCAATTACAGAGGTAGCATGTCTCTTCCACTTCAGGGAAATCCACCAGAGATCACCTGCTGCAGCTAAGAAGTGTGTGATGACTGAACTGAACTCTGGTTGTGAGTAATGAGGACAAATACAGCCACACTGCTGCTACTGGACAAAAACTTGATTAGTTAGATTGTAAACAGTCTGTTGCTGCTTATTGTTCTGGTTCTGACTGTTATTGTATTTATTAAGATTTTTATTATTGTTAATATAGTTTATTTATTGTAGAGTGCTGTTTATTTAAAATATCATCCAAATGGGTCACTTTTATTTATTACTACAATACAATAAACATATTTTTGGCATATTTTCAAAATAAACATTTTGTAAGTCTTTATTTTGTCTTTTTTTTTGTACCAAAAATAAACTGAACCGAGCCCTCCTTGTAATTGAACCGAACCGAAATGTGATTTTAGCGTACCGTTACACCCCTAATCTTTACACAAAAATGCTGTTATCTGCTGCTTTCCATCACCACGATTTTTTAATTTCTCATGATGCACTGTTTTCACAGATAAAAGACAATAAATGTGTCCTAGCACAATACAGCTTACTCAGGTCAGTTCTTTTATGATAATGGCAACTATTTATACAAACATCCAAATCAGTATGTCAATTATATTTATTTCAAGAATGTTTAAAACATTCAGTGAATACTACTCTTGCCCCTGTCATCTATTATAGCGTATTTTAATTTTTGACCCTACAAAACCAAAGTTCTTCCAACGTGCCTAGACAGCAATATAATTTAAAAAGGTTCAGGAAGTTTCCAAGTCAAGCAAAGCCCTGAAACATTTTGAAACTCACTTTTTTTTTAAGGCCTACCTAATCGACACATGCTGGGCCTCTGTTGTATGGGAAGAAACTTAAACTTCCACCGTACGGCTGTACCTCAGTAAATGTCTTGCGATTATTAGACCATTTGTTTAATCTCTTTTTACATGTTGAAATGTTCAGTGATGACAATAATAAACTCCACAGTATCATTTGTATATTAACTGTTATGTGATTGTCAAGAAAATGTCTCTGCATAGATATAGACTTTAAACTTTCATTTGTACACTATACTATTATTGTGTACACTACTCTTATTGTGTACACTACTCTTATTGTGTACACTACTCTTATTTTAACTGCATTTTTACTGTAGTTTATTGTTATCATTGTTAACTGTTTTGTTGTCTGTACTTTATATGTTCTGTCTGGAACAGGTCCCTCTTGCATATGAGTCTCCGTAGCGCAGTGAGGCTAGCCTGTATAAATAAAGGTTGAATGAATGGAAAAAAATACTGAAAAGTGTGATACGAGTGTGAATAAATAAATGAATGAAAGAGAAAAAAACAAACAAAGCATAATTACCTAAAAAAAAAAGTTGTCTGGTCCTCTGGAGATACGGAGCCCCTAAAGGGACATGGGAAAAGAAAAAAAAAAAGAGAATCCCGAGAAACTAAGTCAGGAAATCAGGATCCTGAGAAACTTTCTCAGGATCCTGACTTAGTTTCTCAGGAGGATCCTGAGAAACTAAGTCAGGATCCTGAGAAACTTTCCTGAGAAACTTTCTCAGGATCCTGACTTAGTTTCTCAAGATCCTGACTTAGTTTCTCAGTGTCCTGACTTTCGTTTCTCAGGATCCTGACTTAGTTTCCAGGATCCTGAGAAACTAAGTCAGGATCCTGAGAAAGTTTCTCAGGATCCTGAGAAACTAAGTCAGGATCCTGAGAAACTAAGTCAGGATCCTGACTTAGTTTTTCAGGATCCTGAGAAACTAAGTCAGGATCCTGAGAAAGTTTCTCAGGATCCTGAGAAACTAAGTCAGGATCCTGAGAAAGTTTCTCAGGATCCTGAGAAACTAAGTCAGGATCCTGAGAAAGTTTCTCAGGATCCTGAGAAACTAAGTCAGGATCCTGAGAAAGTTTCTCAGGATCCTGAGAAACTAAGTCAGGATCCTGAGAAACTAAGTCAGGATCCTGAGAAAGTTTCTCAGGATCCTGAGAAACTAAGTCAGGATCCTGAGAAACTAAGTCAGGATCCTGAGAAAGTTTCTCAGGATCCTGAGAAACTAAGTCAGGATCCTGAGAAACTAAGTCAGGATCCTGAGAAACTAAGTCAGGATCCTGACTTAGTTTCTTAAAGGTGCTTTAAGGCTGCTGAACCACAATCACAGTGATGGCAGACACACACCCATGGGGGAGATTTATAGATTTTTATATCAATCTTGGACTTACTTATAAACACATTCAATCAGTTCTTGACAGAAGACATGGTTTTCATATAAGTCAGAGACATCTGAAGAGAATTATTAGCTCACGGGGACTTACTCGGCGTAAATCCTATTCTGACTTGGCAGTATTGGTTGAGTTTATTAATAACCAGCTGCAGTACTCTGGACAGCTTCATGGGTACCGATGGATGTATGCTAAATGCAGGGAGCATGGACTTCGTGTGAAAAAAGAGGATGTGCGTTTGGTGTTGAAGGAGCTGAATCCCCAAGGGGTGTCGCTGAGGCAGGCAAGACGTCTCAGAAGGAGAAACTACTTTTCCAAAGGACCTAACTTCATCTGGCACATGGACTCGTACGACAAGCTTAAGCCATATGGAATATGCATCAATGCAAGTATTGATGGGTTTTCAAGAAAAATTATTTGGCTATATGCCTACACAACAAATAGTAACCCAAAGGTGATAGGGGGGTATTATGTCGAAGCTGTGCAGCGTTTAAAGGGCTGCCCTAGCGAGGTGATCTTGGAACAGAAAATGGCCATGTCAAAAGTTTTCAGCATTTCTTTGTACCCATGACCCCAAATGAAACCCTTGACAGCTACCTGGAAGGAGCAAGTACCGCCAATCAAAGAATTGAATACTAGTGGCGTTTTCTTCGCAGCCAGTGTCTAGAGTTCTGGCTGTCCTTATTCGCAGACATCAGAGACAATGGGTACTTTGATGGTGGATTTCTAGACAAAAACCTTGTTTTGCTGCATGGGACTCATACAGGTGAGTTAATCTAAATAATGTATTTATATTAGGAAATTATTAAGGGTCTAAGCTTAAGTTCTTGAGGGTCTGATTCCTTTAACTTTTAGATGTCTCTCTGGTTTAATACCCTCAAATCAAATGAGATCATTAACAAGACTCTGTGGCACTTAACTGAACAGTGAGGAGGTAATTCTGTTCATGTTGGACCAGGGACACATTTAAACGTGGAGGACACCACCCCTCGGTGAGTTTAGTTTGACACCACTGGCAAAGACACACGAGAGGAAAACTATATGAGAGATAACAGCATAAATTGATGAATAGGAAGATGCTAAATAATCAAATCACAGAGACATGGGAGACGACCTGGGAAGTAAATAATGGCAAGGCTGTGAAAGTGTTGTAAATTACTTTGGAGACAGATGTGTGTGAATGGTTCTCATATTCATGTGTTCATTTTAACAGGATGAGTTGGATGATACTGCCCAGGTTTGGAATGCACACTCCATCAGGCCATCAAAGAACATAAATGTCCCCAGTGGTCGACCTAATGTGATGTATACATTACCTGAACTCTATGGAACAAGAGACTTCCTTTGCTTTGTTGAAGACGAACATGTTGAAGTGTGCAAAAACGAGTGCGTTTTTCGTTTGACCAAACCATGTGATCCAGATGTTTTTGACCTGTGCAACATCCTGATGGCAGAGTCCCATCTGACCTCACCAACAGACCCTTATCAGGCTTTGAGCTTGTATATGTATCTAAGAGAGGCAATCACTGCATCAATCTAAAATACTGTATATTGACTGCAGCTACGAACACTTTTCAACATTAACAAGAACATATAAATGAGAAAAAAAACTTTGAATACATTCCAGATTTTAAACAGGCTTGCTTTGTTTTTTTTAAATTTATTTCAGAACTCCTTCATTAATTGCTCTAGGGGGATTGTGAAAAAGAAATTTGAATATTAAATGATCAGTTCTGTTGAATTTTTTTTAAATTATCATTTGATTGAAATGCTGCTCACCATTTAATAAGAAAGTCTTATGTGTTAAGGGGAAAAAACACTTTCAAAGCAAATATTTAATGGTCAAAGTAGTACAGAAAAACAAAAAGCAAGAGGAAGTTACATGTACAAATACATATTCTGTCTCTCAAAAAGTATAAACATGTGATCAAAAAAAATATTTAATTTTGCCAAATGTGAAATACTGGCCTGAAATTCAAATATCAAAGCTAATGCTGAATATAACAATATCTTGCTAATTGTTTTTAAACAAGTAAATCAAAATAAAACATTTGAAACCATCTGTATTTCACTATCTTTCCCTTGGAGGTAACAGAAGTTCTTAATGTTGTTAATAACTACAGTACTTTTAAAATTTCTGTAACATTGTAGAAACATTTAAAAGCTGACAAAATAGAACTTATTGTAAGAACACATGTTTAAAGCAACATTTCACAAAGTGTACTTCAGCTGGTACATCTTGGGAGTACAGGATCTTAAAATATGAAAACATGTTTTTCTAAATAAAAAAAAAATATTTTGGTTAAGACTTTCAAGCTAAAATTAAAGGAGCACTTTGTATTTTTTGTGCTATTCATTTTTTTACGTTTTGTTATGAACTGCTCAGTTTTGACAATATCGTCTGTAAAAACATAACTCCAACATTTCTTTATCAGAATCTTACCAATCTTCTTTGAACATTAACCATTATAAACCATGTAACCCCATAGAAAAATAACCTCTGTTTTCACAACAGGAAGCCAAAATCTGCTGCTAATATTCCCCAAAAAAGTGCAACTCACACAGTATTAAAGGCAAAGGGAAATGTGTATGGTTGGTTGTTGTGTAACGTCTTTTTTTAGACTGGACAAAACTTGGATTTCGCTATTTAAAGCATCTTGTAAAAAAATAAAACTCTTTTGAAAAAATAAAGTAACATAATGCTAAACCATCAGAAGATAAATTATTTGCTGTATGGCTTACTGCACTGAATATTGGCATGGCATAAATTCAAAAGTAAACTTAAAATAAATTAGAAACATGTCTGTGAACAACTTCAAAAGATGTCCATTTCAAAGTAATTACTGGAGAGGATGTTATCAAACTCAGTGCGGAATTCTGGGTAAGAACTGTAAGTGCACGGCAGTTCAAGGGTAGGTCCGCAGGTGCGAGCAACAGGCCTTCTGTTGAGCCCAGTTTCAGCATTAAAGCAAATGACAATTTTGTCAACACAGATGACGGAAGAGCCCGTGCAGAAACGCAAGATTTTTTCAGCTTTGGTTTCATCAGTGCTTTTGACATAACGTTGAAGGTAGTCAAAGGTTGTCTGTTCTCTCCGGGACAGCATCACATCTGTTGTTTCAAACAGTTGTAACACTCTTTTTCCTGTGGCCTTCTTTGTCTCATACAAAGACAACACACTTTTGTTGTCAGCAAGTTCCAGCTGTACACATGCCATGGGTGTGGAGAAGCAATCCACTATAAACTTTGGCTCTTGAAGAATTGCCTTATGAGCCATAGTTTCAATGGCCTGCTGCATGTTGTCACTGGAAGGCAGGAAGTGGGAACCCATCCTTGTGAAGAGGTCAAGCAGGTCCGCTTCATCACTTTCATCCATTGTGCCCTGAAGAGCTTTCTCAACAGCTGATCTCTCTACAAGAGGGAGGTAGTTCAGAAACGACGCCATCAAGACATCAACATCAACTGAGGCAATTCCATGGATGCAAGCTAAAATGAAAGCCTTTGATAGCCTTGCTGGAATGACACCATGGTCCAGGAATCCTTTCACCCAAATTTGTCCAACTGCTTGCCATTCTGCCTCAGAAAAGTCAGGTCTCAACCTAGGAACTCGTTCTGTTTCACCATCACACTGTTCCAGGAATTGCTCCCAAAATGCAGTGTAAACCTCCCTTGATACCCCAGCACCATCAATCGCTCTTTCATTTACAAACTCCATTTTTAAAGTCAAACTCATTGGGTTGTTTTTCATAAAAACAGCCAAAAGATCTTCAACAACCTTAATCCTGCGGATTGACACATGAAGATAGTTTGCTTGATTTCTGGAGTTACCAGCTGGAATCGACTGGGACAGTTGGCTGCTTGAACTTGGTTGCGAACCTTGGGGTGATGAATTCAAACCAGTGTCCTGAGCACAAGTTAAAAGCATAACAGCAATCTCAATTAATAACAGACACAAAAAAACGATTTTCATTAACAGGTTGAATATCTGTTCATTAGTTCTGTCTTCATGTCACAGTAACAGAATTTGAAGAACTTCTCCCATGGAACACTTAAGCGTTATGTTTGACCCAATCTTTCTACTTCTATATGTATTTTTTCTGTTTAATGAAAATATTCATTCAAATCTACAGATGTACTAACTGCAAGTTCTTCAGAAATTGCTACCAAGTTGTTCATTACAGAAGATTAAATGAGTTCAGGGTTGTGATAAATACTTGTGTGCATTTTACCTGGGCAGTTTGCCCTGCCTCCTCATGACTGGTCTGCATTTCGGATGTGAACTGGCTGTTATCAGAAGACAACAGGAGCATGGAGCCATGGGCATGGGATCTGCTGAGGTCAGCGGTCTGAAAGACAAAGTTGTGTATGTATGTATATATATATATATATATATATATATATATATATATATATATATATATATATATATATATATATATATATATATATATATATATATATACTGTATATATATATATATATATGACAGTAGAAAGTTATGTTTCATTATAGCAGACAACACAGCTGTTACAACTTTGATGACTCTTCATACATTAACTTAGTTTTTTTTTTTACAATTGAATGAAAATATATAACCAAAATATGTAAATTTTTCAATTCAGTTTCATTATAAGCTTCTATTTCATCACATTTTCACTGTAACATAGCACTTCTGTAAGTATCTAAACCACATTATGCATAAGAGTTCCTGGTCTTACCTGTGTGTCTTCTTCATTGTAGTCATAATTCACTGTTATAATGACAACCTCATCATCCTCATCTAATCTGCTCAGGTGTTCACCAGGAGTCCATATAACTGTGTCTGCTTCATCCACATCCAAGACAGATTCCGAAGGCTCCAGTTGTGTTGATTCAGAAGGAAGTGCATCTACCAAATCAACAACTTCAGAGCAGTGTTCAGGGCCATCATTAGAAGAATGTAGGTGATTCCAAGCGTTCTCATCATCATTTAAATCAATGTCTTTTTGAATAAAGGATCCTTCACTGGCAGTTAGAGTTGAATGCATGTGACTCGATTGTTCTGGACTTTGTCTCGTCTCTTTCTCCCATCCTGTCTTCTGGTTTTTAGGTGTTGATTGAATCTGGACATTGTGATTCTGTAAGAAAGAACAAAAAAGGAGTTAATTCTGCTGTGAAGTGGCAGTCATTTATGTTTTCAACTACTGAGTTGAAAGATCCATCTGTCTGTCCGTCCGTCCTTCCCCTGCCAATCCAGGGTGGTGTCGCGGGGGCAGCCGTTTAAGTACACATGCCCAGACTTTCCTCTCCAAGGCCAAAAAACATAGCCCCCTCGGGTCTCAGAGGAGCTTGAAGCATTTCAGAGACATAATGTATTTGACCAAAGAAAATCCTTAAATAACTCCATCATATGACACATGTATATGTTTTTATAACAGTCTTTACAATATATGCAAAATCTTTTTTGATTTTTATTAATCCCTTCTGTTAACAGAACACAAGTATTTCAACAAAATTATTACTTTAAAGCTGCACTGGTAGAGTAATTTTTCCTCAAACTGTGGACAACCCCACCATTCCTCAACCCCCCCGACCCCCATCCAGGTGCCGACCGTAGACTCCAGAGAACACCTTTAGACTAAAGTTTTTTGTAATATTTAATTTTTAAATCAATGTAAAGTCATATAATTTATATTTATATCCTATATTTCTTCACCTATACTAACCATAATCTGGTTTTAAATGTATTTAAATACCATGAATTTTTATAATCATGGTTATAATTTACTTTATTTTGAAAAACCAACACTACCATTGCTAGGGACTCTGCTCCAGTAGCAAGTGTATGCCTGCAGCTGAGTGAAGGACAGGAGCGGATTGGTTGCTTTGTGTCATGGTATCCCTGTTCGAAGTTCAAGCAGCTGTATTACCACAAGGAGGAGCCGGTGGAGTTTTATTTTTTCACAGAACATCTGTCTAATGTATTATTTGTCTAAATCTGTCAGAATATAGTGGCCATTTAAAGAAAAATGGAAATATATATATTTTGATAAAATTTACCTAGTGCAGCTTTAAATTAAATCTTTTTACACATTGCCCAACAGTTCCAATAGTGTTGAATATTTCCACAAACCTGTTCAGTTATGTCACTGCCAGATGAATCGTCCACTTCATCAAGTATGAAATCATCTGACCCATGTGATCTGTTATCAGTGAACTGGAAACATCTTTCATTTAGGCTGACTGAAAAATCATCAGAGGCAACCTTTTCTCCACAGTCACTGACTTCAGATGAGAACTGAGCTGTTGAAGGTGTTTCTTCCCTTGTGCAAATGTAAAATCTCAGCAGCTTCAGTTTGGTTTTTTCATAGAGATGGCCGACTGTCTCGTCTAAAGGAATCTGCTTTCTTTTAAAGTCACAGACCTCAAAGAGAAAATCTCCAAGTGCTCCTTTTGTAGAGTTTCCATCTGGGAAAAACAGCTCCTTTCCCATTTCTAGAATTTGTAAAACGGTTGTAGTTTTATCCACTGTTGCATGTCTTGTTCCACCACCATTTCTGGTTCTCACTTGATGATATTCATCCATGTCGAAATGAAGCCATCCAATTTCAATCTTTCGGGAGATCTTCCCTGCTGCCTTATTTCGGTCTCTTGCCATCTCTGTGCCTTGGTTTTTGAACAAACCTGATGTGCCACACAGGCCTCCTTTGGATCTTGATTTCATTTTTCGGGTTCCAATTTTATTTCTTAAGCTCTGCAGAAGAGTCTCTTTATCTGTGGTGCATCTACTTTGCTGACAGAAAGACAGAACAGCTACTCTGTCACCGTATGAAGTTATATATTGTGCCATTTGTTCATCAGTCATGACAGATAGAACAGCCTTGTCCACCTGGAGATATAAAATATGAAAAAAATATTCAATATAAAACAAACTTTTCTATAGTTTTATGTCATAAAGCCATGTAAACATTTTTTGTGCAACTGTAAGGTTTCAATGCTACAGCTAAATATATGTTCTCTGTTGTAGTTTCAGTGAATGTTATACTTACTAAGATTTGTTTTGTTATTTAGCCCAGTTCAATAAAAAGGAAATTATTAAAACAGCTGGCAAAGGAACTTCAAAAAATGAGCTCGTCAGTGTTGTCTATCTTGTGTAAGTTATTTTACCAACTTTTCCTTGTTCATTTAGTATGATACAGTTATTGCACTGTGGCTGAATCATTATGAACACAGAATAATCCTCAACTGAATAAGTGGTCATGTGGGCTGACACCTAAGCAGTCAAGCCAGACATTACGTAACTCTCTTATTAACTTTGCACATACATTTTTAATAGAGAAGGGGTACCCTTGCAGGGGGAAATTTTAAGAGAAAATAAAGGCATAAACAATGTATAATTATGAAATACTTGCTACTTTCACATACATGTACTACATAATTATTTTATAATTTTACTGTAGATTTAGACTTCAACTAGCACGCAGGCAAAAGCATATTATCTGAATAAAATAACATTTGTGCAATTTCCTGTTTGTACAAAATAGTTATTACAATGATTAAATATAATTATAAAAATCATATTACTGTATATAGTATCATGTATTGTCCAATTCAACCTACTTTGTTATAATGTAGTGGTGCTGTCAAATTTCAAAGTATAAACTTGCTTGACAACGTAGTTCTTGGCTAACACTATCAAACTAACACTAGGGTGAAGCCCTCTCCTGATTCAGAAACCTCCACACTGTCAGGGTGCTCGTTTGCAACAGACGTTACGGTTATGCATATGTGAATTGCAGACACATGCTGCAAACAAAACCTTTTTTATCGGTTGGTAATTTATTGATTCAGTGTCACCTCTGTTGTCGCACGGCGGGGCATGGCAAAGTGCTGTTATTTTACCGACCAGCAGGTGGCAGTACCCTCTAAAACCTGTGCAAAGGTGTAGAAGAAGAAATCTACCGTAGAAGAAGAACTGTTTGAAATCACACAACAAAAACAAATAGCTTTTCTGCTCGCGTGCTGAACTGTTGTCTTTATTTGCGGTTTTAATGCATGGAGTCAGCGGAGGAGAAAGCGATCACGTGACTTTTGGCGAAAAAAACAAAACAAAAGTCCGACTCCAGATCAGGAATGAAGGAGAATTTATACATTTGTGTCACAAAACATTCCTCCATGCGTCGCGACTCCGTCTCCACGACCACAGCGGCGCAAACAGCTGCAGGCTCCGGCGTGAAGAGGGTGAAGGCTGTCGGTGGGGACCTGCCAACGCGCAGGGGTAGGGAGCGCGCACCCTCGCTGCCCGCGCTCTCCAGCTTGCGGACAAAAGCGCGACTAGACGAGAGGAAGTGCGAATATCGAACGTCCAACTTCAAACTAATTTCACTGCGGTCACCTGCTTACACATGTGATATGTGCGTAGCTGTAATGGCTGTGTTATAAACACCAGCACCCGGAAAGTGGGAGGTTTCTGGGGAGGGATTGACCGCGGTGAAACCAACTTGGTTTTTCACTAACTAAAGGCGTTTCATACGATCATGTTGCATACCTTATCTCTTTGCATGTGCATAATATCCTCATCTGGGACATCTCTAGTCCGCAGAAAATGATGCAAGTCGTCCTCCATGTCTCGCCCAAACACACTTCTGTCATGACGACCTGCAGAAAGAAACTGTTGAAGCACGGTCCT
>JBBPBX010086921.1:0-14804 GCA_038048925.1 Garcialebias charrua
ACGAAACGCTATAACTTTGACATTTAAAGGTCTATTGACACCATGCTTTATCCTAGAATAATGAAACTTGGTACACATATGTATCTCATCAGGAGCTACAAAAAAGTCTCTTGGAGCAATGGTCCAAAGCCAACAGGAAGTCGGCCATTTTAGGTCAAAGTCACAATTTGGTCTATTTCATTTACGTCATATCTGAGCGAACTCGTCCTAGAGCTTTCGAGATCCAGGCGTCAAACTCGGTCAGCACTATCTTGAGGCATTGAAGGTCAAAAGTTATCAAAAGAATTTTTCTAAGTCAAAGCATGTGGGCGTGGCCTTAGGTCAAAGTCAAATTTGGTCTATTTCATTTACGTCATATCTGAGCAAACTCGTCCTAGAGCTTTCGAGATCCAGGGGTCAAACTCGGTCAGCACTATCTTGAGGCATTGAAGGTCAAAAGTTATCAAAAGAATTTTTCTATGTCAAAGCATGTGGGCGTGGCCAAGCCTCAAATCTGGCCATTCTCCATGAAACATCAAGCTAAAATAACTTCCTAATAGAAGCTCCCAGCTACACCAAATTCACTAAGATCTATATTTATCCATCCCTCGACAGGACTGCAGTCCAATATGTAGTGGGCGTGGCCTGATTCTTCCAGAGCGCCCCCTAGAATTTAGTTTAAAAATCAGCCCCCAGCCATGCTTTATCCCAGAATTATGAAACGTGGTATACATGTGTAAATTATCAGGACCTACAAAAAAGTCTCTTGGAACCCTGGTCCAAAACAAAAACAAAGTCGGCCATTTTGGGTCAAAGGTCATTTTCCGATGTTTTTGAATTGCGTATTTAAACAAACTCCTCTTAGGGATTTTGAAGGATTGCCTTTAAACTTGGTTAACATTCCCTTAACACATTGGACAGTAAAAGTTATCAAAAGTTTGCGTTTTCGTTTATGCTAAAGGGGCGTGGCCAGGCCTCAAACTTGCGCTTCATGCGTCCCCTACATTATTTCTATAGTCCCATCTCAGTGATACATCATCCGATCTGAACCAGATTTATTGTGCATAATCAGTGAGACCTTGTGGACACATTGATATTGTTGTTTAACATATGACTCCAGAGCGCCCCCTAGATTATTCAAACTGTTATATCTCAGTGAGACATCATCCGATCTGAACCAGATTTATTGTGCGTGTGCACCCCTGGTGCGGAGTAGACACGAGAGACTTCGAAATGGCGACCGAGCGGACGAGCTGGAGCTCGCGCGGTCGCCTCAATAAGGTCCGAGCGGCGCTAAGCTGCTTCGGGCCTCAATGCTGCTTGCAGCTTTAATTAGGCCCGAAGCAGCGAAGCTCTGCTGAAGGCCTATTGTAATCGCTCGATTTCTTCATTATTATTATTATTATTCTTCCGTCACTTCGCGCGGCCGTTTGGGGCCTTTAACATATTCAAAAACTCACCAAACTTCACCCAAAATTGTCCCCCAACGAAAATTTTATGAATCTGGTGTAATCGCAAGTGGGCGTGGCCTAACTGCTCAACAGCGCCCCCTAACGTGAGTTGGGGAAAACCGTAAGTCGTACAGATCTGAAACTCGGTACATATGTAGATCTCCCCAATTCAAGAAAAAAAGTACATTGGAGGTACCCTCTAAAATGCACAGGTAGGCGGCCATTTTGGGTCAAAGGTCAAATTTTGGTCATTTTTCAGTTTTACTCATGTCGAACTTTGACGAACTCCTTCTCAGGCGTTCGACCTATCGGCTTCAAACTTGGTCAGAATGCAGTTAAGGCATGGGCCTTTAAAAGTTATCAAAAAAATTGACTTTTCGTATATGTTCAGGGGGCGTGGTGGAGCGGTGAACTTGGCGTACTCGCCGAAACAAACGAAACGCTATAACTTTGACATTTAAAGGTCTATTGACACCATGCTTTATCCTAGAATAATGAAACTTGGTACACATATGTATCTCATCAGGAGCTACAAAAAAGTCTCTTGGAGCAATGGTCCAAAGCCAACAGGAAGTCGGCCATTTTAGGTCAAAGTCACAATTTGGTCTATTTCATTTACGTCATATCTGAGCGAACTCGTCCTAGAGCTTTCGAGATCCAGGCGTCAAACTCGGTCAGCACTATCTTGAGGCATTGAAGGTCAAAAGTTATCAAAAGAATTTTTCTAAGTCAAAGCATGTGGGCGTGGCCTTAGGTCAAAGTCAAATTTGGTCTATTTCATTTACGTCATATCTGAGCGAACTCGTCCTAGAGCTTTCGAGATCCAGGCGTCAAACTCAGTCAGCACTACCTTGAGGCATTGAAGGTCAAAAGTTATCAAAAGAATTTTTCTATGTCAAAGCATGTGGGCGTGGCCAAGCCTCAAATATGGCCATTCTCCATGAAACATCAAGCTAAAATAACTTCCTAATATAAGCTCCCAGCTTCACCAAACTCACTGACATCGATCCTTGTTCACCCCCCTGCAGGATTCCATTGCAATACTTGGTGGGCGTGGCCTAATTCCTCAACAGCGCCCTCTAGAATATTTAAAAAAAACAGCCCCCAGCCATGCTTTATCCCAGAATAATGAAACTTGGTACACATGTGTATCTCATCAGGAGCTACAATAAAGTCTCTTGGAGCAATGGTCCAAAGCCAACAGGAAGTCGGCCATTTTAGGTCAAAGTCACAATTTAGTCTATTTCATTGACGTCATATCTGAGCGAACTCGTCCTAGAGCTTTCGAGATCCAGGCGTCAAACTCGGTCAGCACTACCTTGAGGCATTGAAGGTCAAAAGTTATCAAAATAATTTTTCTATGTCAAAGCATGTGGGCGTGGCCAAGCCTCAAATCTGGCCATTCTCCATGAAACATCAAGCTAAAATAACTTCCTAATATAAGCTCCCAGCTGCACCAAATTCACTAAGATCTATATTTATCCATCCCTCGACAGGACTGCAGTCCAATATGTAGTGGGCGTGGCCTGATTCTTCCAGAGCGCCCCCTAGAATTTAGTTTAAAAATCAGCCCCCAGCCATGCTTTATCCCAGAATTATGAAACGTGGTATACATGTGTAAATTGTCAGGACCTACAAAAAAGTATCTTGGAACCCTGGTCCAAAACCAACAGGAAGTCGGCCATTTTGGATCAAAAGGTAGTTTTGGTCATAAATTTCACACCTTTCTGGTGGTTTAAAGCCACTCTATCTCTCACGCCCTTGACATAGTCAAGATGATCCTGTGCTAGAAGACAGATAATACATTGATCTGATGTATTTTAAAACACTTGAAGGTTTTGTTGGAGGATGTGGGCGTGGTTGTGGCAGCATGGCGAATACAAGACCAGCAGGCGATGCTAGAGCTCTGGAGTTTGCATGTGATTTTGAATATTTGGCAAATGCGCACCATGATCGCGACTGGGCGGACTAGCTAGAGTTCCCACGCTCACCACAATAAGGCCGGAGCGGCGCTAAGCTGCTTCGGGCCTCAACGCCGCTTGCGGCTTTAATTATTATTATTATTCTTCTTCCGTCACTTCGCGCGGCCGTTTGGAGCCTTTAACATATTCAAAAACTCACCAAACTTCACCCAAAATTGTCCCCCAACGAAAATTTTATGAATCTGGTGTAATCGCAAGTGGGCGTGGCCTAACTGCTCAACAGCGCCCCCTAACGTGAGTTGGGGAAAACCGTAAGTCGTAGAGATCTGAAACTCGGAACATATGTAGATCTCCCCAATTCAAGAAAAAAAGTACATTGGAGGTACCCTCTAAAATGCACAGGTAGGCGGCCATTTTGGGTCAAAGGTCAAATTTTGGTCATTTTTCAGTTTTACTCATGTCGAACTTTGACGAACTCCTTCTCAGGCGTTCGACCTATCGGCTTCAAACTTGGTCAGAATGCAGTTAAGGCATGGGCCTTTAAAAGTTATCAAAAAAATTGACTTTTCGTATATGTTCAGGGGGCGTAGTGGAGCGGTGAACTTGGCGTACTCGCCGAAACAAACGAAACGCTATAACTTTGACATTTAAAGGTCTATTGACACCATGCTTTATCCTAGAATAATGAAACTTGGTACACATATGTATCTCATCAGGAGCTACAAAAAAGTCTCTTGGAGCAATGGTCCAAAGCCAACAGGAAGTCGGCCATTTTAGGTCAAAGTCACAATTTGGTCTATTTCATTTACGTCATATCTGAGCGAACTCGTCCTAGAGCTTTCGAGATCCAGGCGTCAAACTCGGTCAGCACTATCTTGAGGCATTGAAGGTCAAAAGTTATCAAAAGAATTTTTCTAAGTCAAAGCATGTGGGCGTGGCCTTAGGTCAAAGTCAAATTTGGTCTATTTCATTTACGTCATATCTGAGCAAACTCGTCCTAGAGCTTTCGAGATCCAGGGGTCAAACTCAGTCAGCACTATCTTGAGGCATTGAAGGTCAAAAGTTATCAAAAGAATTTTTCTATGTCAAAGCATGTGGGCGTGGCCAAGCCTCAAATCTGGCCATTTTCCATGAAACATCAATTACGTCATATCTGAGCGAACTCGTCCTAGAGCTTTCGAGATCCAGGCGTCAAACTCGGTCAGCACTATCTTGAGGCATTGAAGGTCAAAAGTTATCAAAAGAATTTTTCTATGTCAAAGCATGTGGGCGTGGCCAAGCCTCAAATCTGGCCATTCTCCATGAAACATCAAGCTAAAATAACTTCCTAATATAAGCTCCCAGCTACACCAAATTCACTAAGATCTATATTTATCCATCCCTCGACAGGACTGCAGTCCAATATGTAGTGGGCGTGGCCTGATTCTTCCAGAGCGCCCCCTAGAATTTAGTTTAAAAATCAGCCCCCAGCCATGCTTTATCCCAGAATTATGAAACGTGGTATACATGTGTAAATTGTCAGGACCTACAAAAAAGTCTCTTGGAACCCTGGTCCAAAACAAAAACAAAGTCGGCCATTTTGGGTCAAAGGTCATTTTCCGATGTTTTTGAATTGCGTATTTAAACAAACTCCTCTTAGTGATTTTGAAGGATTGCCTTTAAACTTGGTTAACATGCCCTTAACACATTGGACAGTAAAAGTTATCAAAAGTTTGCGTTTTCGTTTATGCTAAAGGGGCGTGGCCAGGCCTCAAACTTGCGCTTCATGCGTCCCCTACATTATTTCTATAGTCCCATCTCAGTGATACATCATCCGATCTGAACCAGATTTATTGTGCATAATCAGTGAGACCTTGTGGACACATTGATATTGTTGTTTAACATATGACTCCAGAGCGCCCCCTAGATTATTCAAACTGTTATATCTCAGTGATACATCATCCGATCTGAACCAGATTTATTGTGCATCATCAGTGAGCCCTTGTGGACACATTGATATGGTGGGCTAACATTTGACTCAAGTGCGCCCCCTACATTATTTCTATAGTTATATCTCAGTGATACATCATCCGATCTGAACCAAATTTATTGTGAATAATCAGTGAGCCCTTGTGGACACATTGATAATGTGGTTTAACATATAACTCCATAGCGCCCCCTAGATTATTCAAACTGTTATATCACAGTGAGACATCATCCGATCTGAACCAGATTTATTGTGTATCATCAGTGAGACCTTGTGGACACATTGATATTGTGGTTTAACATGTGACTCCAGAGCGCCCCCTAGATTATTCAAACTGTTATATCTCAGTGAGACATCATCCGATCTGAACCAGATTTATTGTGCGTGTGCACCCCTGGTGCGGAGTAGACACGAGAGACTTCGAAATGGCGACCGAGCGGACGAGCTGGAGCTCGCGCGGTCGCCTCAATAAGGTCCGAGCGGCGCTAAGCTGCTTCGGGCCTCAACGCCGCTTGCGGCTTTAATTATTATTATTATTCTTCTTCCGTCACTTCGCGCGGCCGTTTGGAGCCTTTAACATATTCAAAAACTCACCAAACTTCACCCAAAATTGTCCCCCAACGAAAATTTTATGAATCTGGTGTAATCGCAAGTGGGCGTGGCCTAACTGCTCAACAGCGCCCCCTAACGTGAGTTGGGGAAAACCGTAAGTCGTAGAGATCTGAAACTCGGAACATATGTAGATCTCCCCAATTCAAGAAAAAAAGTACATTGGGGGTACCCTCTAAAATGCACAGGTAGGCGGCCATTTTGGGTCAAAGGTCAAATTTTGGTCATTTTTCAGTTTTACTCATGTCGAACTTTGACGAACTCCTTCTCAGGCGTTCGACCTATCGGCTTCAAACTTGGTCAGAATGCAGTTAAGGCATGGGCCTTTAAAAGTTATCAAAAAAATTGACTTTTCGTATATGTTCAGGGGGCGTAGTGGAGCGGTGAACTTGGCGTACTCGCCGAAACAAACGAAACGCTATAACTTTGACATTTAAAGGTCTATTGACACCATGCTTTATCCTAGAATAATGAAACTTGGTACACATATGTATCTCATCAGGAGCTACAAAAAAGTCTCTTGGAGCAATGGTCCAAAGCCAACAGGAAGTCGGCCATTTTAGGTCAAAGTCACAATTTGGTCTATTTCATTTACGTCATATCTGAGCGAACTCGTCCTAGAGCTTTCGAGATCCAGGCGTCAAACTCGGTCAGCACTATCTTGAGGCATTGAAGGTCAAAAGTTATCAAAAGAATTTTTCTAAGTCAAAGCATGTGGGCGTGGCCTTAGGTCAAAGTCAAATTTGGTCTATTTCATTTACGTCATATCTGAGCGAACTCGTCCTAGAGCTTTCGAGATCCAGGGGTCAAACTCAGTCAGCACTATCTTGAGGCATTGAAGGTCAAAAGTTATCAAAAGAATTTTTCTATGTCAAAGCATGTGGGCGTGGCCAAGCCTCAAATCTGGCCATTTTCCATGAAACATCAATTACGTCATATCTGAGCGAACTCGTCCTAGAGCTTTCGAGATCCAGGCGTCAAACTCGGTCAGCACTATCTTGAGGCATTGAAGGTCAAAAGTTATCAAAAGAATTTTTCTATGTCAAAGCATGTGGGCGTGGCCAAGCCTCAAATCTGGCCATTCTCCATGAAACATCAAGCTAAAATAACTTCCTAATATAAGCTCCCAGCTACACCAAATTCACTAAGATCTATATTTATCCATCCCTCGACAGGACTGCAGTCCAATATGTAGTGGGCGTGGCCTGATTCTTCCAGAGCGCCCCCTAGAATTTAGTTTAAAAATCAGCCCCCAGCCATGCTTTATCCCAGAATTATGAAACGTGGTATACATGTGTAAATTGTCAGGACCTACAAAAAAGTCTCTTGGAACCCTGGTCCAAAACAAAAACAAAGTCGGCCATTTTGGGTCAAAGGTCATTTTCCGATGTTTTTGAATTGCGTATTTAAACAAACTCCTCTTAGTGATTTTGAAGGATTGCCTTTAAACTTGGTTAACATGCCCTTAACACATTGGACAGTAAAAGTTATCAAAAGTTTGCGTTTTCGTTTATGCTAAAGGGGCGTGGCCAGGCCTCAAACTTGCGCTTCATGCGTCCCCTACATTATTTCTATAGTCCCATCTCAGTGATACATCATCCGATCTGAACCAGATTTATTGTGCATAATCAGTGAGACCTTGTGGACACATTGATATTGTTGTTTAACATATGACTCCAGAGCGCCCCCTAGATTATTCAAACTGTTATATCTCAGTGATACATCATCCGATCTGAACCAGATTTATTGTGCATCATCAGTGAGCCCTTGTGGACACATTGATATGGTGGGCTAACATTTGACTCAAGTGCGCCCCCTACATTATTTCTATAGTTATATCTCAGTGATACATCATCCGATCTGAACCAAATTTATTGTGAATAATCAGTGAGCCCTTGTGGACACATTGATAATGTGGTTTAACATATAACTCCATAGCGCCCCCTAGATTATTCAAACTGTTATATCTCAGTGAGACATCATCCGATCTGAACCAGATTTATTGTGTATCATCAGTGAGACCTTGTGGACACATTGATATTGTGGTTTAACATGTGACTCCAGAGCGCCCCCTAGATTATTCAAACTGTTATATCTCAGTGAGACATCATCCGATCTGAACCAGATTTATTGTGCGTGTGCACCCCTGGTGCGGAGTAGACACGAGAGACTTCGAAATGGCGACCGAGCGGACGAGCTGGAGCTCGCGCGGTCGCCTCAATAAGGTCCGAGCGGCGCTAAGCTGCTTCGGGCCTCAACGCCGCTTGCGGCTTTAATTATTATTATTCTTCTTCTTCCGTCACTTCGCGCGGCCGTTTGGAGCCTTTAACATATTCAAAAACTCACCAAACTTCACCCAAAATTGTCCCCCAACGAAAATTTTATGAATCTGGTGTAATCGCAAGTGGGCGTGGCCTAACTGCTCAACAGCGCCCCCTAACGTGAGTTGGGGAAAACCGTAAGTCGTAGAGATCTGAAACTCGGAACATATGTAGATCTCCCCAATTCAAGAAAAAAAGTACATTGGGGGTACCCTCTAAAATGCACAGGTAGGCGGCCATTTTGGGTCAAAGGTCAAATTTTGGTCATTTTTCAGTTTTACTCATGTCGAACTTTGACGAACTCCTTCTCAGGCGTTCGACCTATCGGCTTCAAACTTGGTCAGAATGCAGTTAAGGCATGGGCCTTTAAAAGTTATCAAAAAAATTGACTTTTCGTATATGTTCAGGGGGCGTAGTGGAGCGGTGAACTTGGCGTACTCGCCGAAACAAACGAAACGCTATAACTTTGACATTTAAAGGTCTATTGACACCATGCTTTATCCTAGAATAATGAAACTTGGTACACATATGTATCTCATCAGGAGCTACAAAAAAGTCTCTTGGAGCAATGGTCCAAAGCCAACAGGAAGTCGGCCATTTTAGGTCAAAGTCACAATTTGGTCTATTTCATTTACGTCATATCTGAGCGAACTCGTCCTAGAGCTTTCGAGATCCAGGCGTCAAACTCGGTCAGCACTATCTTGAGGCATTGAAGGTCAAAAGTTATCAAAAGAATTTTTCTAAGTCAAAGCATGTGGGCGTGGCCTTAGGTCAAAGTCAAATTTGGTCTATTTCATTTACGTCATATCTGAGCGAACTCGTCCTAGAGCTTTCGAGATCCAGGGGTCAAACTCAGTCAGCACTATCTTGAGGCATTGAAGGTCAAAAGTTATCAAAAGAATTTTTCTATGTCAAAGCATGTGGGCGTGGCCAAGCCTCAAATCTGGCCATTTTCCATGAAACATCAATTACGTCATATCTGAGCGAACTCGTCCTAGAGCTTTCGAGATCCAGGCGTCAAACTCGGTCAGCACTATCTTGAGGCATTGAAGGTCAAAAGTTATCAAAATAATTTTTCTATGTCAAAGCATGTGGGCGTGGCCAAGCCTCAAATCTGGCCATTCTCCATGAAACATCAAGCTAAAATAACTTCCTAATATAAGCTCCCAGCTACACCAAATTCACTAAGATCTATATTTATCCATCCCTCGACAGGACTGCAGTCCAATATGTAGTGGGCGTGGCCTGATTCTTCCAGAGCGCCCCCTAGAATTTAGTTTAAAAATCAGCCCCCAGCCATGCTTTATCCCAGAATTATGAAACGTGGTATACATGTGTAAATTGTCAGGACCTACAAAAAAGTCTCTTGGAACCCTGGTCCAAAACAAAAACAAAGTCGGCCATTTTGGGTCAAAGGTCATTTTCCGATGTTTTTGAATTGCGTATTTAAACAAACTCCTCTTAGTGATTTTGAAGGATTGCCTTTAAACTTGGTTAACATGCCCTTAACACATTGGACAGTAAAAGTTATCAAAAGTTTGCGTTTTCGTTTATGCTAAAGGGGCGTGGCCAGGCCTCAAACTTGCGCTTCATGCGTCCCCTACATTATTTCTATAGTCCCATCTCAGTGATACATCATCCGATCTGAACCAGATTTATTGTGCATAATCAGTGAGACCTTGTGGACACATTGATATTGTTGTTTAACATATGACTCCAGAGCGCCCCCTAGATTATTCAAACTGTTATATCTCAGTGATACATCATCCGATCTGAACCAGATTTATTGTGCATCATCAGTGAGCCCTTGTGGACACATTGATATGGTGGGCTAACATTTGACTCAAGTGCGCCCCCTACATTATTTCTATAGTTATATCTCAGTGATACATCATCCGATCTGAACCAAATTTATTGTGAATAATCAGTGAGCCCTTGTGGACACATTGATAATGTGGTTTAACATATAACTCCATAGCGCCCCCTAGATTATTCAAACTGTTATATCTCAGTGAGACATCATCCGATCTGAACCAGATTTATTGTGTATCATCAGTGAGACCTTGTGGACACATTGATATTGTGGTTTAACATGTGACTCCAGAGCGCCCCCTAGATTATTCAAACTGTTATATCTCAGTGAGACATCATCCGATCTGAACCAGATTTATTGTGTGTGTGCACCCCTGGTGCGGAGTAGACACGAGAGACTTCGAAATGGCGACCGAGCGGACGAGCTGGAGCTCGCGCGGTCGCCTCAATAAGGTCCGAGCGGCGCTAAGCTGCTTCGGGCCTCAACGCCGCTTGCGGCTTTAATTAGGCCCGAAGCAGCGAAGCTCTGCTGAAGGCCTATTGTAATCGCAGGATTTCTTCATTATTAGGCCCGAAGCAGCGAAGCTCTGCTGAAGGCCTATTGTAATCGCTCGATTTCTTCATTATTATTATTATTATTCTTCCGTCACTTCGCGCGGCCGTTTGGGGCCTTTAACATATTCAAAAACTCACCAAACTTCACCCAAAATTGTCCCCCAACGAAAATTTTATGAATCTGGTGTAATCGCAAGTGGGCGTGGCCTAACTGCTCAACAGCGCCCCCTAACGTGAGTTGGGGAAAACCGTAAGTCGTACAGATCTGAAACTCGGTACATATGTAGATCTCCCCAATTCAAGAAAAAAAGTACATTGGAGGTACCCTCTAAAATGCACAGGTAGGCGGCCATTTTGGGTCAAAGGTCAAATTTTGGTCATTTTTCAGTTTTACTCATGTCGAACTTTGACGAACTCCTTCTCAGGCGTTCGACCTATCGGCTTCAAACTTGGTCAGAATGCAGTTAAGGCATGGGCCTTTAAAAGTTATCAAAAAAATTGACTTTTCGTATATGTTCAGGGGGCGTGGTGGAGCGGTGAACTTGGCGTACTCGCCGAAACAAACGAAACGCTATAACTTTGACATTTAAAGGTCTATTGACACCATGCTTTATCCTAGAATAATGAAACTTGGTACACATATGTATCTCATCAGGAGCTACAAAAAAGTCTCTTGGAGCAATGGTCCAAAGCCAACAGGAAGTCGGCCATTTTAGGTCAAAGTCACAATTTGGTCTATTTCATTTACGTCATATCTGAGCGAACTCGTCCTAGAGCTTTCGAGATCCAGGCATCAAACTCGGTCAGCACTATCTTGAGGCATTGAAGGTCAAAAGTTATCAAAAGAATTTTTCTATGTCAAAGCATGTGGGCGTGGCCTTAGGTCAAAGTCACAATTTGGTCTATTTCATTTACGTCATATCTGAGCGAACTCGTCCTAGAGCTTTCGAGATCCAGGCGTCAAACTCGGTCAGCACTATCTTGAGGCATTGAAGGTCAAAAGTTATCAAAATAATTTTTCTATGTCAAAGCATGTGGGCGTGGCCAAGCCTCAAATCTGGCCATTCTCCATGAAACATCAAGCTAAAATAACTTCCTAATAGAAGCTCCCAGCTACACCAAATTCACTAAGATCTATATTTATCCATCCCTCGACAGGACTGCAGTCCAATATGTAGTGGGCGTGGCCTGATTCTTCCAGAGCGCCCCCTAGAATTTAGTTTAAAAATCAGCCCCCAGCCATGCTTTATCCCAGAATTATGAAACGTGGTATACATGTGTAAATTATCAGGACCTACAAAAAAGTCTCTTGGAACCCTGGTCCAAAACAAAAACAAAGTCGGCCATTTTGGGTCAAAGGTCATTTTCCGATGTTTTTGAATTGCGTATTTAAACAAACTCCTCTTAGGGATTTTGAAGGATTGCCTTTAAACTTGGTTAACATTCCCTTAACACATTGGACAGTAAAAGTTATCAAAAGTTTGCGTTTTCGTTTATGCTAAAGGGGCGTGGCCAGGCCTCAAACTTGCGCTTCATGCGTCCCCTACATTATTTCTATAGTCCCATCTCAGTGATACATCATCCGATCTGAACCAGATTTATTGTGCATAATCAGTGAGACCTTGTGGACACATTGATATTGTTGTTTAACATATGACTCCAGAGCGCCCCCTAGATTATTCAAACTGTTATATCTCAGTGATACATCATCCGATCTGAACCAGATTTATTGTGCATCATCAGTGAGCCCTTGTGGACACATTGATATGGTGGGCTAACATTTGACTCAAGTGCGCCCCCTACATTATTTCTATAGTTATATCTCAGTGATATATCATCCGATCTGAACCAAATTTATTGTGAATAATCAGTGAGCCCTTGTGGACACATTGATATTGTGGTTTAACATATAACTCCATAGCGCCCCCTAGATTATTCAAACTGTTCTATCTCAGTGAGACATCATCCGATCTGAACCAGATTTATCGTGTATCATCAGTGAGACCTTGTGGACACATTGATATTGTGGTTTAACATGTGACTCCAGAGCGCCCCCTAGATTATTCAAACTGTTATATCTCAGTGAGACATCATCCGATCTGAACCAGATTTATTGTGCGTGTGCACCCCTGGTGCGGAGTAGACACGAGAGACTTCGAAATGGCGACCGAGCGGACGAGCTGGAGCTCGCGCGGTCGCCTCAATAAGGTCCGAGCGGCGCTAAGCTGCTTCGGGCCTCAATGCTGCTTGCAGCTTTAATTATTATTATTATTATTCTTCTTCTTTTTCCGTCACTTCGCGCGGCCGTTTGGGGCCTTTAACATATTCAAAAACTCACCAAACTTCACCCAAAATTGTCCCCCAACTAAAATTTTATGATTCTGGTGTAATCGCAAGTGGGCGTGGCCTAACTGCTCAACAGCGCCCCCTAACGTGAGTTGGGGAAAACCGTAAGTCGTAGAGATCTGAAACTCGGTACATATGTAGATCTCCCCAATTCAAGAAAAAAAGTACATTGGAGGTACCCTCTAAAATGCACAGGTAGGCGGCCATTTTGGGTCAAAGGTCAAATTTTGGTCATTTTTCAGTTTTACTCATGTCGAACTTTGACGAACTCCTTCTCAGGCGTTCGACCTATCGGCTTCAAACTTGGTCAGAATGCAGTTAAGGCATGGGCCTTTAAAAGTTATCAAAAAAATTGACTTTTCGTATATGTTCAGGGGGCGTGGTGGAGCGGTGAACTTGGCGTACTCGCCGAAACAAACGAAACGCTATAACTTTGACATTTAAAGGTCTATTGACACCATGCTTTATCCTAGAATAATGAAACTTGGTACACATATGTATCTCATCAGGAGCTACAAAAAAGTCTCTTGGAGCAATGGTCCAAAGCCAACAGGAAGTCGGCCATTTTAGGTCAAAGTCACAATTTGGTCTATTTCATTTACGTCATATCTGAGCGAACTCGTCCTAGAGCTTTCGAGATCCAGGCATCAAACTCGGTCAGCACTATCTTGAGGCATTGAAGGTCAAAAGTTATCAAAAGAATTTTTCTATGTCAAAGCATGTGGGCGTGGCCTTAGGTCAAAGTCACAATTTGGTCTATTTCATTTACGTCATATCTGAGCGAACTCGTCCTAGAGCTTTCGAGATCCAGGCGTCAAACTCGGTCAGCACTATCTTGAGGCATTGAAGGTCAAAAGTTATCAAAATAATTTTTCTATGTCAAAGCATGTGGGCGTGGCCAAGCCTCAAATCTGGCCATTCTCCATGAAACATCAAGCTAAAATAACTTCCTAATAGAAGCTCCCAGCTACACCAAATTCACTAAGATCTATATTTATCCATCCCTCGACAGGACTGCAGTCCAATATGTAGTGGGCGTGGCCTGATTCTTCCAGAGCGCCCCCTAGAATTTAGTTTAAAAATCAGCCCCCAGCCATGCTTTATCCCAGAATTATGAAACGTGGTATACATGTGTAAATTATCAGGACCTACAAAAAAGTCTCTTGGAACCCTGGTCCAAAACAAAAACAAAGTCGGCCATTTTGGGTCAAAGGTCATTTTCCGATGTTTTTGAATTTCGTATTTAAACAAACACCTCTAAGGGTAATAGGGGGCACGACCAATACATCCCTATGGGGTTTTTAAGTGACCCCTCCATTTTGACTATCGGGACCCCCGTAACTTCCCGAAACCCACCCCCGGGGCTCTAGGGCGTCCCCCTTGTGGTCAAAAATGGTATTACATGAAATTTTTGCAAAAGTGTTTTTTTTGGGTCCCGTGCGCGTGGGTGGTTCGTCTCAAGGGTCCATAGGCCCCTGTGACATTCTTGTGGCCCTTACAGTTTTTTGGTCACCACTTCCCAGAGGAAGGTTGCACAGACCCAGGTGAAGTATCGTTACGCTCGGGGTGACCTTCCGGACGACATATATCAAGCTCAAAGATCTGGGTTGATGGGAAATTTTTTGACCTCTCGGATCCTCACCAAATTTTACAGACTTGTTCGGCTCTGCGTGGTGACCATCTCACCCAAATTTGGGATCTCTAGGTCAAAAGGGCGCCGAACGGGCACAAAGACCCCCCTCGTGACCTTTACCGTGACCTTGCCACCATTTCGCGTAGGAAGGTCCTTCGGACGCAGCGGAGGTATCGTTGCGCTCGGGGTGACCCCCCGGACGACATATGT
>JBBPBX010086922.1:4663-14804 GCA_038048925.1 Garcialebias charrua
AGTACGAGATAATGTAGTGTCTCTGAGCCTTTAATTTAAACATTTAGGAACAGCAGCTGTCAGAGCTCAAACTGCTGCCTGCTGAGGACGAGCTGAAGAAGTGGCTGCAGATTACATCTACCGTATTTTCCGGTGTATAGGTCGCACCTGTGTGCTTGAGTGGTTCAAATCTTACCTGACTGGGAGAACTTTTTCTGTCATGATAGGCGATCTGTCCTCCTCTTCATCAACCCCTCTGACCTCTGGCGTACCACAGGGATCTATTCTAGGGCCAGTCCTCTTCTCTCTTTACATGCTGCCATTAGGATCAATCATTGCACGTCATAACCTGTCTTTTCACATGTATGCAGACGATTTACAAATCTATCTGCCAGTCACTCCCAACCCCTCACTCAGTTCAAACACTCTTGTCAACTGCTTAAATGACATTAAGCACTGGCTCTCTCAAAACTTCCTCCACCTAAACACAGATAAAACTGAATGCATTTTATTTGGTGCACCTGATGACACCAGCAACATCCTTCCCAGTCCCAGTGTTGGTTTTCCCCTCCCCCACTTCAACCCGGTGGTCAGAAATCTTGGAGTGCAGCTTGACTCCAACTTAAAGTTTGATAAACAGATCAGTTCTGTTGTCAAGACCAGCTTCTTTCAGCTCCGTCTGCTCTCTAAAGTCAAGTCATTTCTCAGCCGTGGTGATCTGGAGAAGGCCATCCATGCCTTTGTGACCTCCAGACTTGATTATTGTAATGCTTTGTATGTTGGTATTAATCAATCCTCCATCTCCCGTTTACAGCTTGTACAGAACTCTGCCGCGCGCTTTTTGACCAACACACGAAAATATGAACACATCACTCCTGTCCTGTCCTCTCTACACTGGCTCCCGGTTCAGTTCAGGATACAGTTCAAGCTGCTGCTGTTTGTTTTCAAAGCTCTGAATGGACTTGCACCTCTCTACATCTCAGAACTTTTGAAAGCCCATCAGCCCGGCAGAGATTTACGATCTGCCAGTCAACACCTGCTGGAGGTGCCTCGCTCAAGGTACAAACAATGGGGAGACCGGTCATTTTCTGTTGCCGGCCCAAAAGCCTGGAACAGCCTCCCCCTTGAGCTGCGTGCCACCTCTGATCTGACTCTGTTCAAAACCAGACTGAAGACCCACTTGTTCAAAAAAGCTTTCAGTGTGTAACTTTTATTACTTTTGGTATTTTAATATGTAGCATTTTTTATTTCCATTGCCTTTTTATTTCCACTTGTTCAAATAAGCTTCCAGTGTGTAACTTTTATTACTTTTGGTATTTTAATATGTAGCATTTTTTATTTCCATTGCCTTTTTATTTCCACTTGTTCAAATAAGCTTCCAGTGTGTAACTTTTATTACTTTTGGTATTTTAATATGTAGCATTTTTTTTATTTCCATTACCTTTTTATTTCCACTTGCTCAAAAAGCTTTCAGTGTGTAACTTTTATTACTTGTGTTATTTTAGTATGTAGCATTTTTTATTTCCATTGCCTTCTTTTATTGCTGTTGTTTCTTATTCTATTTTCATTGATTTATTGTTCCAGTTTATTCATCTTTTTATCCTGTTAAGCACCTTGGTCAATGCAAGGCATTGTAGGAAGGTGCTATACAAATAAAGTTTATTATTATTATTATTATTAAAAATTGGAAAAATCCTGAAATAGGTCGCACCGGTGTATAGGTTGCACCTAAGTAACCGCCGACGTAACGCATCATCCACCGCTGACGTGACGCGTCACCGCTGAGACAACCCGGAAATATGGACTGAGTGTTTAGCTCTGCTGCAAATGTCTGCCACAGGAGCGCACAGCAAGGCTTTTAAGAAGATTAACACTTAAAAACAATTATTTGTTTGCTAAAAATTATAGCTGACATTATAGCACAAGGGTTAGTGGTTTATTAGCCGAGTGGTTTATTAGCTATATGCTAAAATATACACGGAAATAAAACGAATGCTAACAGAAGAGTCTCTCAAAACACGAATAAAAAATTGAATTTTATCTCAAATGTTTCATCCAGGCCAACAGTTAGTACATTAAAGCCTTATAATTACACTCTGTAAGCAGAAAAAATATACACCGAGTGGTTTCGAAGCTATTTATAACATTATAAACAGAAGCTAACTGAAGCTAATGCTAATAAAATATTGTTTTTTTTTATCTCAAACATCTCATACAGCTACTCACTTGTAAACGTCCATACTGTGATTACATTCTGTAAGTTTCAGAAAAATCCGCTGAGTGGTTCTTGACTTATCTTGCAAACAAACAGCTAAGAAACACAGAGCTAAAGGAAGTTACCTCCAGACGAGGAGGCTGACAGTCAGTCCGAGCAGAGGAGCTTTTTTCGGACACATGAGCTGGAAACGGTCAGTGTACTACTGTACTAGTTTGACTCCAATTTAAAGTTTGATAAACAGATCAGTTCTGTTGTCAAGACCAGCTTTTTCCAACTCCGTCTGCTCTCCAAAGTCAAGTCATTTCTTAGTCGTGGTGATCTGGAGAAGGCCATCCATGCCTTTGTGACCTCCAGACTTGACTATTGTAATGCTTTGTATCTTGGCATTAATCAATCCTCCATCTCCCGTTTACAGCTTGTACAGAACTCTGCCGCGCGCTTTTTGACCAACACACGAAAATATGAACACATCACTCCTGTCCTGTCCTCTCTACACTGGCTCCCAGTTCAGTTCAGGATACAGTTCAAGTTGCTGCTGTTTGTTTTCAAAGCTCTGAATGGACTTGCTCCCCTCTACATCTCAGAACTTCTGAAAGCCCATCAGCCTGGCAGGGACTTACGATCTGCCAGTCAACACCTGCTGGAGGTGCCTCGCTCGAGGTACAAGCAATGGGGAGACCGGTCATTTTCTGTTGCCGGCCCAAAAGCCTGGAACAGCCTCCCCCTTGAGCTGCGTGCCACCTCTGATCTGACTCTGTTCAAAACCAAACTGAAGACCCACTTGTTCAAAAAAGCTTTCAGTGTGTAACTTTTATTATTTTGTATTTTAGTATGTAGCATCTTTATTTCAATTGCATTTTTATTTCACTTGTTCAAAAAAGCTTTCTGTGTGTAACTTTTATTACTTGTGTTATTTTAGTATGTAGCATTTTTTATTTCCATTGCCTTCTTTTATCGCTGTGGTTTCTTATTCTATTTTCATTGATCTATTGTTCCCGTTTATTCTTCTTTTTATCCTGTTAAGCACCTTGGTCAATGCAAGGCATTGTGGAAGGTGCTATACAAATAAAGTTTATTATTATTTATTATTATTACTCTGGAAGTGTCCCCTAGCGGCCGAATGTGGTACTGCACCATTTTCTGCCAAAGTGAAAAACGGTCATAACTGAGGCAAAAATTGGTTTAAAAATATGGAAAAAATTCCATAAATAGTTTGCACTGGTGTATAGGTCGCAGGCCTTGAAAAAAAAACATAAAAGGTGCGACCTATACATCGGAAAATACGGTAGTTGAACTCCAAATTTAAGTTTTTTAAAGAGTTATCTATAACAGGTAAGATACTAACCGTAAGATTTCCATATCTGACTTTGAAAGACACACAAAAAGGAATTCCATATAAACTTGTAATTGCTGCCATTCTAAAAAATTTTTAGCAACCTATCAAAGTTCAAGCACTCCAGGAATGTTTGCTGCCCTTTTTTCAGTATTCCCTCAGACTTAATTTGACATCATGAAAATATTTTATTCCCTGGTAATCTGAGACTAAACAGCAACCAGTCATGTAAAGTTTCATTTCTGATTTTCAAACCGTTCTCATAGTCTCACCACATCCCCACTCTGATCCTCTACCTCCCCACCTTTGCAGTCGTGTCACAGATGAGAGAGGAATACAAATCACCACTCCCTCCCTTCTCCAGCTTCTTTACCCCCTCATCTTCATCTCTGCCCCGCTCTGCCTGCCTTCCTCCATCCATGACTGCTCCCCTGCAAGGACAGCCAAAGACATTCTTCAAAGTGAGATAAGAATGATTCCAGTCTACGCAACATGGCAGCTGGTCACACGAGCGCCCACAGGTGTTGATGGTGGAGTGTCTGAGATTGAGACATAGAATGCATAAATCTGACTTGCTGCCGCACCAGTAGTGATGTGGTGCAGTGGATGTGCAGTCTATGTAGATCTGTCTTTCCTCATTGATGGTGGGCAAAGGCATAGTATTTCATTTCAAGGCATGATGTGCTTGTCATGGTACAAATATATGTGACCCAGGTCGGTAAGAGCCTGAGGTGGTAAGTGATGAATGGGATTGTATGCAAAAACTACAGTACTGTATGTCTTAATTTGAAAGATTAGTCAATGGTGAAACAAATGGCACACCACAAATATTAAATATTACAGCTAAATCAATCATTTTATGCCTTTGTTTCAACAGAGAGCAAAAAATATATATAATAACAGGACCAATGAAACTACCAGTCCTTTGTAAGACACATTTGTTAACGTAGATAACGTCCTAAATTATTATTTATAATTTTTAAAAGAAAATATTCCTCCTGGTGGCTGATTGTTAGCCAGATGACCAAAAAAAATCAAAGCTACAATGTTGATTTGATGTTTTACTTTTGAAATGACATTATCTGAATGAATAAAAAGCATCTCCTAACCGACAGCCCTTTTATTTCTAATCTTGGAGATGACACAAAACTACTCCAACTCAATCATTTATTCAATATTTGTGTATTTCACTGAATTATTTTGTGTTTACTAAAGTTAACTTGCTGTGGTAGCCATCTTATTGTAAATCTGACTCCAGAAGATAATCAGTTGTCGATGTACAAGTACAACCAATAATTACTCTGTGAGGGTCTCATTAAAATCTGTTCATTGGGCAGCTGGAGCCATTGAGGCCCACCAAAATAAATAAAATAGACTCTTTCCATGGAAGCATGACTGGGAAAGTGTCTGTTGGAGGCAACACAAGCAACAGGTTTGAAATCAAACATGGAGCTAAACAAGGATGCCGCGTAATGGGGCTGAAACTTGAGCCACCAGAACTGAATTTAAATTGTGCAAATTGAAACTGAATTTCACTAAACTGAAACTACATTTATTGCTTTGAAACTGAATGCATTTGCTTTGAAAATTCAGTTTTATAAATCAGTTTCAATTTCAAAATTCAGTTTGTTGTGTCACACATTTAGGTCATATTTAATGAACGAGTGAATGAGAACATGGTTCTATGATAAATACTCTGCTTTTGGAATGTAACAGTTAAAAACACATTGGTTTTTCAAACTCAAACCGGCGGACTTTTAGCTAACAGATAAAGGTAGCATGACTGTTATCATTTATTTACATGATGCTTCTTAAACATGTAATAAATGTGATACACACCTGAGGGTTTGACCTCTGGTCATCTGACATGGTGAACGTTGTCTGTAAAACTGGTCTCTCTTTGAAACGACTCCTCGTGACTCACTCTGATTGAGCTCAAAATACTCGGGAAAAGAAGTTATTTTCTCCTTTAGGTGTTTTAGGACAGATTGCATCCACTCTGTTGCTTTACTGTCTCCTTGAGACTGAACTCCATCCCTACATTTCCGTAAAGGAAGTTTCACTGATGTGAAACGTGAAGCGTCAATCTGTCAAATATGTTTATGTTTATTAAATTTGTTCATTTTTTTTACTAAAGAAACAATACAAGACAATCTCATAAATGATTGTGTACAAAATGTAAAAAAATGAAAGGTAGCAGAAAGAAGAATAAATCTTATTATATCTGCCCCTTACTTCCAACAATCAGATTAAACAACAATAATCAACCATGTAAACAATAATAATCTTCAACCAACTTTTTCCAACAATCAGATTAAACAATAATAATCTTCAACCAACAGTACAAAATGACTAACTCTTTCTAATTTTCTAACTAATACAATACACATTACGCTATTTCATATATTTTTTTTAACACATTTGTTTTGATCATTTTCTTAAATGTAAACATTGACTTGGCATTTTTAACTACATTCTCCAAGCCATTCCATAATCTAATTCCCTGGATTGAGGTAGAACGTCCCTTCAAACTGGTTCTGAATTGTGGTTTTACAAACAACTCTGTCCCCTTAAGATTATAACAACTTTGTCTTTTAACAAAATGCATTTGGATATTTAAAGGTAATGCATTATTTTGAGCTCTATACATAACTGATAAAATATTATAGTCTACCAAATCATGGAACTTCAATAACTTTAGTTGATAAAATAATATGCGTTAGATTACTCTGGAAGGACCTGGATGTGTGTCACAACAAACTGAATTTTGAAACTGAAACTCCAACAGTGTTCAGTCAGATCATCTGGACGGTTCTTTTTGTTGATGAGACATTTCGTCCTTCATCCGAAGGACTTCTTCAGTCTGAGGAGTCCACCAAACCAAACTGAATCCCACCAACAGCACACTCCCAGAGTGGAAAAAAAACAGTTTGCTGGTGATAAGATGGCCTCTGCAAGCACAAGCACGGGCAATTACATGATTGCTTACCTTTTCATCTGTTAATTTATGTATTTATTTGCAGCAGGTGATATCAGTTTCACAAAACGTTCTCTAATGTCGTTGGTTTTGGGCCAGCATGGAAGTTTGAGCAGGAAACACGTGTTTTATATCACCTGTGAAGATGTTTGTCTCCAGAAGGACAAAGCAGAGAGAGGTGGTTAAAAAACGAAATGAAATGTCACACCCAATGTAAACAAAGCTGAAAATGGGACATGAGACCATGATGGTGGAACGGACAGCAAAGGGGAAAGGAGACAAGATGCAAAGAAAAAAAAAATCTGGTTAAGTTTATAGTGTGTGTGTTTTGTGGCTTGCAGGGCTTTTAAACTTTATGTGTGTGTGCACCGTGTACAGTGTGCACACATAACGCATCTGCAGGAGAAATTGGAGAAGGGGTGGGTGTAGGTGTTCTTTGCTTCCCCAATTTCAGGTGTAATCACTCAGACTGAGCATGAGAGTTAAGCAGACTTGACAGATTCCCCCATGAGTCTGTGTTCCTTAGATACTTTCTTCTCTGCACAGGAGACAAGATCTACAGCTAAAAGAAGAGGCAGCATGAGCAGTAGGAGAAACACATGAGACAAACACCATATGCACACCCACTCCAGTGACTGATTCTGAACCACCAATTTAAATGAAATGCCTGTTTTAGAACCGTGGAAAGAATCTGGAGTGCATGGAGAGTGCACGGACAGAGTAAGGACGTACAGCTGAATTTCAAACACCAGACTGCGACATATTGTGAGGCTACAACGCAAACCACTATTTCACCATGGTACACCATCCGCTTACAAAAATTTGCAAACTGATAACCAACGATTTAAATCCATGGTGGTGTACCTGGTTTTTGCCTTTCCTGGCATAATCATCTTTCCTGTCAGGACTAGCAGCTCTTATGGGCACCAAAGCCCAGTGGATTACAGGTTAGCAGAGTTTAGATTAAGATTATGATTACGGTAGAACAAGGGATTCAATAATTTCAATAAGACTTAATTTGTTATACATTTAAATGTTGAAATCCTTTTGAGACTGTCTCAGCAGTTAAATTATTTTAGTAATTCAAACTTCTTCACTGCTTCTCAGCTATGATAAATGTGGTTAAAAATAAACTAATTAAACAAAATATGGGATACATGTATTGCAAATGTAGACTCAACTGCAAAATCAAGTTTGAGAACATTTGGTGTAATCCTTGACCAATCAGTCTTGTTCAAATAGCTGGTTCAAAACAACAAAGTTCATGCTCAGTCATCCAGGTACCAAATCCAATAATTCTCAGTCTGGTTCATAACACTTTTTTTATTTCATTATTCTAAATTCAGAAAGCTGCTGTCGGTACATGAATCAAATGTGGTTATTTTTGGTTTTGTCTTTAGATTAGATTACTCTGATGTACTTTTTGCTTGTCTAAAAAACAAAACAACAACAACTCATGATTATTTTCATCTGGTCCAGATCTCTGCAGCGAGGCTCCGGACAGGAACAGAAGGAAACACATTCCTGGTTGTAACTAGAGGTTTAATGTCTCATTACTGCTCGTTTCTTTCCAACTCATTTTTTTTACACAGTGTTAACTTTTCATGGTCTGCATGATCAGGCTTCTCTGTGTGTTTGTGAAGATTCACTTATTTGTTTATTGTACTGATTTACTTTCATTTAATCTATTTATATTTACTATACATTTTCATTGTATTAATTTATATTTTGCTGTAAAACCCTTTGCAGATGTTTTTCATATATATATGAAAAAGAGTTTATTTGAATAAACCACTTGTTTCACTTAAGCTGTTTACTTTAAAAAAAATATATATATTGGTTCCATCTCATTTCTTCTGCTGTTTGGTGTTTTTTCTACATAATTTTTAAATTAAAAAGTTAGCAAAAGTTGTCTGCTTTTGTAAATCCTGCTGATATTATTTGTTCTTTCAAATCTCCAGTTTAAACATCAATAAAAGAATCAGCTGATGCTGAGGATGCAGAGCTGGATGTTTCTTTCAGTCGTCAAAGACGAGCTTCACCAGCAACTGAGGCTGGGGAAATGAAGAAAAATGCACAAGAGTGGGGCTGTGGACCATAGTTTGGCCTCAGCAGCGTATGTTTATCTGAGCAGGAACATGCAGATTCTGTTTACTGTCTTGTCAATGTCTCAATATAAAATAAAATGTATTCTTCTTTCGGCTGATCCCTTCTTCAGGGGTGACCACAGCAAAACAAATCACATGAAGATTGGGCAGTTGTTTGTACGTTGGATGTTCTTCCTGTCACAACCACAGATCACTGAGCTACCACAGCCCTCTGTGTGGAGCAGAGAGCTGCTGTCTAGGGCACCTGGGAGCAGATGGTGGGGGTTAAGGACCTTGCTCAAGGGCCCAGAGTGGGGCAAATGAGAGTGGAAGCAGGTGTAGGTGTTGCACCTTTCCCACCTTGATATCTTTGGTCTGGGAAGTTGAACCAGTGACCTTCTGATCACAAGCTCACCTTCTCTAACCTCTGTGCCACCACTCCCCCTTAGATGTCCCCACTCAATGCTAAATAGAAAATGTAAAATAATAATAACAATGTAATAATAAATAGGAAGTAGGTTATTTTTCTATCACTGAGGTGTTTCATGGTATTTATTCCTCAAAGAATAAGGTGACGTCTTTAGAAAAGAGGAGACAAAAAGAGACAGTGAAGGTCTTTGGAACAGCCACAGTTGACACACTGGATGAAATTAATCTGAATGCTTTAATTAAACCTGTTTTTTTTGACAGCTGTGCCAAAGATCTGAAGGCTGAGGTCACTCCTGTTTCTCATGGACTGATTTATAGGCGGTCTGACCCAACAGGTCCCAGTGGGGCTACTCAAACTGAATTGGTTTCTCTAAATTCTTACTGGACAACACATCTTACCAAAGGGAGTTGATTTGCACAGTCACAGTACTTTTGGACTACTTTAATTGTATGCAAATTGTCCTTTGCTCGCAATTTTTGAGCAGAAAATGAGTAGCAGCATAATCAAACAGTCCACATGAAGAACAGTAAACTGCCGTTTCCACAGTTATTGTCAGCAAGAGACATCATCACTATTTGTACTGCTTCGTGCGTCTTTAGGCCTCCTTGTAGAAAACGAGTTTTTCCAGGATCATTCCTCTATGTACTACTCAACACTTATCCAGTTCTTCACCTTGAGGTTGCCCTGTGAGGTCGACCCATTTCCCCTGAAACAGGAGCTGGATTGTGGTGAGGCGAGCACCTCTAAGCCTCCGCTCTCAGGAACACTGACCTCAATCAACCGAAGAACTTGATCCACTGGTCGTGCACTCTGTAGTCCACCGGAAGCTGTTTCAGCCATCAGTGGATGGATATTTGTGGCTCGGTGTGTGTGTGTGTGTGTGTGTGTGGATCTCTGAGAGTTCATTTGGAAGTGTGTGAGCAGTAAGTATTGGCAACGTCTGCCTTAGTTGGACATTTGCTTCACATTCACAAGTTGTTTTTATATTTTTTTTTATTGTGTTGCTTTTGGATTATTAATGCTTCATGTCTTTAAAGGGAGGCTGACATGATTTTTGAACTTTTCATATACTGTATTGGCACAACGTATATATCTTTTATCATTCAACTATGTTCGT
>JBBPBX010086924.1:0-14804 GCA_038048925.1 Garcialebias charrua
TAAAGGGTCATTTAGCCTTTTGTAGTTTCTGTTTTTGGCCAGTTTGGCCAAACAAATTTTAGCTTCCCTACAGCACTCCTTTAGCTTATTTTTTAACAATTTAAAGGGTCATTTCATCTTTTAAAGCTTCAGGTTAGCTTTTTTTTGGCTTGTTCAACCATTTATTTTTTCTCAAATATATACAGATCAATTACACCGCCTGGATAGAGTGAATATAATTGTAATTGGATGAGAAGCATAAATATATATAATTTTGCCTTTCTATTGGTTTGTAAGATCCATCACACCTGAACATGACAAAAATCACATCACACTAGAGGAGGACATGTTGAATGTACGTAGTCTAGTATGAAGATGAGCGTGGCAGAGATATACCAGTATATGTAGCAGAAACAGGTAGATCAGTGCATAAACATTAACATTTTAATATAACATTATAGTCATTGTGGACTTTAGAAAAGTGTTTTTGGAAGAAGTCCCCTCCTAAATTTCATTTTGGAAAATGTAATAGCTCACTTTTACTCAATATTTTACTTTTAATATCACTTTTACTCAATATTTTACTTTTAATACTTAAGTACATTTTATATGAGAAATTTACTTTTGATACTTAAGTACAGTAAATGTACGGTACTTTATGACTTTAAGTCAAGTAATACTCTTAAAGTAAAATTTACTTTGGTAAAAGTTAGATACTTGAACTTTTACACAAGTAACACTTTGAGGTACTTTATACAACACTGATTACAAGTGAAGCCCACTTTTCACAATTTAAAATGAATCTCACACAACATTGTACTTTAAAAATTAAAGGTAGCTTGAGTTGATGTTTTTCAGTACACCTGATGATAAAACATTTTCTACTAAAATAGATAAGATTGCACTTTGAAGAGATTTTTTATTTAGACACAGGCATTAAATCTTTCAGTAAACAGTGAACAACATCAACAGAGCCTTTGCACATGTCTGTATAATGAAATAATTCTAAATTGAAAATAAAAACTGGAACATGCCAGTGAAAAAAACAGGCCTTTTTAAAAATGAAAATACAAGATTTGCCACTGATAAAAATGGGCCTCTTCATTAAAAAGTAAAATTATCCCAGTAACAAATAGGGCTCGTGCTTAAATAAAGAGAACTGTCCATAACTTGAAAAAAAAATCAATTAAAATGTGCCTTTTACAAAACAGGTCGGGGAATAAAGAGCCTTTGCACATATCTGTATAATGAAATAATTCTAAATTGAAAATAAAAACTGGATATGCCAGTGAAAAAACAGGCCTTTTAAAAAATAAAAATACAAGATTTACCACTGATAAAAATGGGCCTCTTCATTAAAAAGTAAAATTGTCCCAGTGACAAATAGGGCTCATACCTAAATAAAGAGAACTGTCCATAACTTGAAAAAAAAAATCAATTAAAATGTGCCTTTTACAAAACAGGCCGGGGAATAAAGAGCCTTTGCACATATCTGTATAATGAAATAATTCTAAATTGAAAATAAAAACTGGATATGCCAGTGAAAAAACAGGCCTTTTAAAAAATAAAAATACAAGATTTACCACTGATAAAAATGGGCCTCTTCATTAAAAAGTAAAATTGTCCCTGTGACAAATAGGACTCTTCCCTAAATAAAGAGACCTGTCCATAACTTGAAAAAAAAATCAATTAAAATGTGCCTTTTACAAAACAGGCCGGGGAATAAAGAGCCTTTGCACATATCTGTATAATGAAATAATTCTAAATTGAAAATAAAAACTGGAACATGCCAGTAAAATTGTCCCTGTGACAAATAGGGCTCTTCCCTAAATAAAGAGACCTGTCCATAACTTGAAAAAAAAAATCAATTAAAATGTGCCTTTTACAAAACAGGCCGAGGAATAAAGAGCCTTTGCACATATCTGTATAATGAAATAATTCTAAATTGAAAATAAAAACTGGAACATGCCAGTGAAAAAACAGGCCTTTTTAAAAATAAAAATACAAGATTTGCCACTGATAAAAATGGGCCTCTTCATTAAAAAGTAAAATTGTCCCTGTGACAAATAGGGCTCTTCCCTAAATAAAGAGACCTGTCCATAACTTGAAAAAAAAAATCAATTAAAATGTGCCTTTTACAAAACAGGCCGGGGAATAAAGAGCCTTTGCACATATCTGTATAATGAAATAATTCTAAATTGAAAATAAAAACTGGAACATGCCAGTAAAATTGTCCCTGTGACAAATAGGGCTCTTCCCTAAATAAAGAGACCTGTCCATAACTTGAAAAAAAAATCAATTAAAATGTGCCTTTTACAAAACAGGCCGAGGAATAAAGAGCCTTTGCACATATCTGTATAATGAAATAATTCTAAATTGAAAATAAAAACTGGAACATGCCAGTGAAAAAACAGGCCTTTTTAAAAATAAAAATACAAGATTTGCCATTGATAAAAATGGGCCTCTTCATTAAAAAGTAAAATTGTCCCTGTGACAAATAGGGCTCTTCCCTAAATAAAGAGACCTGTCCATAACTTGAATTAAAATGTGCCTTTTACAAAACAGGCCGGGGAATAAAGATTGATGATGATCTCAATGTTTTAGTGTTTTTTTTATCTTGACTACTTCATTGTGCACATAAAATTTAACATCTTTCCATGCTCTTCTGTCAAGAGCAGGGGAGGATTTTTCAATGCATATTTCGCACTCTTGTTTTCTCGGCACCTTTCGCATTGACACAAAATTGCCCATATACAGTACCGCTGAACAGCAAGCTTTTCCTGCTGACTCCAAGGTCTCTTCACAGAGGATTTTGAAGGACCTAAGGAAAAGGAAAACATTTTTGTTGGTACAAAATATTTTATTTCTAAACAAAGACCTTATTAAAACAAAATCTAAATGTGTACAGAGTAAACAAATTCTAGGTACACCTTGAAAAATCTGCATTTTATGAAATTTTAAATACATACATTTAAAAAAATGTAAAGACTTAAAGATGTTAGGACACACTGAAAAAGACAAAGACTTCAAGTAAAACAATTACAGGCATTAATCACGGTTGTGTTATAATAATCTTCTTCTGATAGATCCTTAGATATATGATGATTTCAGAAACCATTTAGTTCAGTGTCTCAGCATTTTTTTTCATATTTTCTGAATTTCTAAATGCAAAGCATGAGCACAGGGTGTCTGTGAGTCTTGCATGTTATTGATATTTTTGGTTTGAGTACGTGTAGCAGCACCCTTAGCAACCACCTATGTCGCCAAAAGCTGGCTCTGAAGGAAAGGGTGCTCGTTGTCTAAGTGGGTCAAAGAAGTAAACCACCCTTTTAGATTAATTTGCAAAGATGTCACTGGTTAAGTTTGATGCATTAAATAATGAAGGAATTGTAGGATACATTTATAGAGGTGTGCTTTTAGATCATCAATCAAAATGGTGTCCAACTTAAATGGACATTTTTGACATTTTTATCAATAATTTGGCTGTGAATCCCTAGTACAAGTAGCACTGAAAGTAAACTTGCCTGATTCTTGATCGGTGCCATGCTCGTGTTCTTTTCTGGTATAAATCTTTTTCTGTATCTTGATAGGTGAGGTGTGATGTGAAGCTCCTCGCCATCTGAGAAGTTGCCTTCAACATGATCAGAGCGGTTCTGCATTTCAGTCAGTTTCTTTTTACTGGACGGATGAAGTAGTTTTCCATCTAAGAATAGAGCTTAAATTAATTCATAAAACTGGATCAACCTTTAAAAACACCATAGCATTATTTGTGTTTATAGCAATACATTTACATCTCAAAGAATTAGAATATCATGAAAAAGATCTATATATCGTTTTTTTTGTCCCTAATTTCAGAAAGTAATTGTCATAACTTTGACCAGTGTTTCCCAGTCCTGGTCCTCAAACTCCACCCCACCTTCCCCTTGAACTATTTCGCTGTGATGAATCTTCAAATTGTACTTTCTGAAATTAATATACAGCAGTCCCTTGCTACATTGTGGTTCATTTTTTGCAGACTCGATCAATCGCAGTTTTTCAAAATAAGATTGGACATGTCGCACAATTGGCTGATTGATGGATGAGCCATGGGTTGTTTTTATAAAATAAATTGTTTAAAAATATTTGATGCCTGTATGCAGCCCCCAAGTACTGGGAGAATCGCCCTTATGTTGCCTCCTCTCTCTGCCATCTCCTATGGCTCGCTGCCACCCCCACATTTATCCTCCTTCAAGAAGGGTTAACCCTTTGCTGTCCAGATGAACCAATTGACTTTTCTCTTCCAACTTAAAATTCAAAGTCTTGGTCTGCTGCCTTCATACATCTTCTCCTACATGTCTTTGCGTGAGTGCAGCTACAGTGTGTGCTCTCAGGACATGATCACCTGCAGTGTTCCGTCAGTGAGGACTGAACTTGGAAAAAGGTAGTGGCGGATCCAGAGATATTTTTCTGCAGGTGCTAAGGGGGGGCTAAGCATTTTACTGAGAATGCTATGAAGGATCATTTGTTCTTTCAGTTCTCAAGGTCAATGTGTGTCATTCACATCACATGTGGTACATAAGGTGGAACGAAACTATAGACAATGGTCCAAGTTACATCCAACAGAAATACAAATTGTAAAGAAAAACAGTAAAAAAGATCCGAGACATGAAATAAGAAATACACTAAACTAAAAATACACTAAGCCCTAGTATGAAACAATGCGCCAAACAATAGCAGCACGAACATGAGTCTGTATGAGCAGATGAGGACAAATTAACACAGCAATATGAAATGATCAGTAGCACATAACCAAATGGTATTACAGTGATTTGTTTTCACAGTGATAATTCAGACTAGGGGTTCATGAGTCCAACAACCTCGGGGTAGAAGCTTGTAGCCATAACGAAGGGTGAGATGGAGGAAGAAGGATGACACCTTTTCAATCTCAGCCCTACTACTTTTGTTTTATTTATTTTTCATTCATTAAAGTTTGGCACCAGCTGGTCAGTTTACTGACCAACAACAACTTAATCAATATATTCTGCAAAGTACTTCAGTGACGGATTCTGATTAGTAAAGGGTGAATATGTTATTACAGGGAGTTCTATACCAGAACAAATTAATAATCATCCAAATAAAGTTGTCTTAAGTTTTATTACAAAAATAATCAAACTAAAAATCAACAACAATAATAAACAAGCAATAGTAATAAATCCGTCAAGGCTCAATTCTCTTGTCTAAGGCAAAATTAACTCTTTAAGCAGGAATTATCTCTGTTTTATACACGCATTAATTTAGATGCAGTGAGGCTATTTTAATAAAGTTTATTTTGGATTTTGGTTAAAAGTAGTTATTTAATGTGACCAGATAAGTCATTTATTATCACTGCAAGCCAGGAAATGATTTATCAAATTGTATTAGTTAAAAATGGCATAACCAGAGGCATCATGTCACCAGTTTCTGCTCCTTTCTGGGTCAGTGTTGAGAGCATCACTCATCTTTCTGGGCTTCAGCTGGTGGATCAGATTGTTTTTTTTTTACTCAATATAATCACTGATTTCTTTTTATTTTATTAGTTGTGTTTTGCGAGGAAAATATCACAACAACCACATGTTAAAGAATATTAACTCAGATGAAAAAGAAAATAATCTGATATTTTCTTGGGGGTGCTAAGGGGGTGCTGTGACTTTTCCAGGGGGGGGGGGGCTATAGCACACCCTAGCTCCCCCCTGGAAGGGCCTTCTCCTATTCTGCTCCTGCTTCCTGGAATATCTTACAAAAAGATCTAAAGCTCTAGGCCCTGACCTCTCTAAATGATTTTCAGAATCTGTTGGAATCCTGGCAAAAACCAATGCAGATTTGTTCCTGTTTTTGATTTTGTACATCTAGCTTAATGTTTTTGCTACTTTTTGCTACTTTTTCTTTAGTTTATTGTTTATTGTATTTGTATTTGTATCATTGCTGTTCATCATTCTTTAGTTTGTAGCAGGTCGCTTTCGTAAATGAGCCCTCGAGGCTCAATAAGATTTACCTGACTAAATAAAGGTTGAATGAAAAATCATAAATTCCGTCATAAACACAAAATATAAAATTGTTGAAAGTTAATTGAAATAATTTTAGAACTTCTTCATTCAGTTGTTATGGTGTAATTCAGGGGTACCCACACTTTTTCATGCAACATACCTGTACTTTTAAAATGACCAAATCCAAGGGATCTACCTCCTATAAAAATACAAAACATATACTTATTTATAAACACATTATGTATGCTTTTTTTAAACGTGTTTGTTTTTAGTATTTTATCATTTTTTATATGGCACATTGATTATATGTTTTATAACAAACCAGCCGCTAGGGAGCATAAGCCAGTGTCTCTCTCGAGCTAGTCCCAAGCCTGGATAAATTGTGAGGGTTGTGTCAGGAATGGCATCTGATGTAAAAAAAACTTTAGCAAAAACCACAATGTGAGTTCCTTAAAACGAAACCATAACGGATTGTTCGAGGGCCGCGTTAACAATGACCGCCACTTGTTGAAAAACAGGGTACTGACAGAAATACTGTTAGTTGAAGACCACGAGAAAGGAAACATGTCAGGAGACGGAGGAAGAAGAGGAAAGTGAAGAATTTAGGACTTACAGTTACAACTTTAAATGTGGGGAAATTGACAGGCTAAGGTAGAGAGTTGGCTGACATGATGCAGAGAAAGAAGATAGATGTTTTATGTGTCCAAGAGACCAAGTTGAAGGGCAGCAAGGCTTGCAGCATTTGAACATGGTTCCAACTGTTTAACCATGGTGCGGATAGAAAAATAAATGGTGTAGGAGTGGTCTTGAAGGAAGAGATGGCAAAAAATGTAGTAAAGGTGAAGAGAGTGTCAGATAGGGTGATGTGCCTTAAGGTAGAAATAGAAGGTCTGATGCTAAACATCAGTGGATATGCTTCACAGGTTGGGTGTGATGGAGATGAGAAAGATGCATTTTGGATAGATCTAGATGAAGTGATACAGAGTCTTCCCAGGGAGGAGAGAATGGACATGTTGGTGAAAGAAACAGAGGGGATGAGGAAATGACGGGTAGGTTTGGTGACAAGGAAAGAAACCAGGAAGGACAGATGGTAGTGGATTTTGCCAAGAGAATGGAAATGGCTGTAGTCAATACCTATTTCCAAAAGATGGAGGAACATAGAGTTACCTATAAGAGTGCAGAAAGAAGTACGTGGGTCGACTACATTCTGTGTAGAAGAGTAATCCTGAGGGAGATTGGAGACTGTAAGGTTATGGTGGAGACTGTAAGGTTGTGGCAGGGGAGAGCATTGCCAGACAGCATCGGATGGTTGTGTGTAGAATGACTGTTGTTGTGAAGAAGATAAAAAGAGTAAAATCAGAGAAGAAAACCAAAAGGTAGAAGCTGAAGAAGGAAGAATGTTATGAGAAATTTAGAGATGAATTGGTAAAGGCTCTGGGTGGAAAGAAAGGGCTTCCAAATGATTGGGCTATTACAGCAACAGTACTATGAGAGACAAGTAGGAAGATACTTGGTGTGTCATCTGAACAGAAAATAGCTGATAAGGAAACCTGGTGGTGGAATAGTGAAGTGAAAGACGCGGTTCAAAGAAAGAGGTTAGCCAAGAAGAAATATGATGATGAGAGTACTGAAGAGAGGAGACAGGAATATAAGGATATGGGGACGTAGAGCAAAGCGGGAGGTAGCTAAGGTAAAGCAAAGGGTGTATGATGAGTTGTATGGGAGACTGGACACTAAAGAGGACAAGAAGGAATTGTACCATTTGGCAAGACAGAGGGATCGGCTGGAAAGGATGTGTAGCAGGTTAGGCTTATTAAAGATAGAAATTGTAATGTTCGAACAAGCGAGGAGATTGTGGCGGGAAGATGGAAGAGGTACATTGAGGAGCTAATGAATGAAGAGAATGAAAGAGAAAGAAGAGTAGAGGTCATAGAAACTATGGACCATTAAGTTGGAAAGATTAGTGAGGGTGAAGTCCAGAAAGCTCTGAAAAGAATGAAGAAGGGGAAGGCAGTAGGACCTGATGACATACTAGTTGAGATTTGGAAATGTCTTGGAGAGATGGCAGTGAGGTTTTTCACTCAAATATTCAATGGCAAATTTGAAGGTGAAAGAAAATGCCTGAGGAATGGAGAAGAAGTGTGCTGGTGCTCAATTTAAGAATAAGGATGATGTACAGATTTGTAGCAACTACAGGGGATTTAAGTCGATTAGTCAAACGAAGATCTGAGAGAGAGTTGTGGAAACAAGACTTAGACAAGAGGTGACTGTGAGCAGCAGTATGGTCTCATGCCAAGAAAGACCACCATGGATGCCATCTTTGCTTTGAGAATGCTGATGGAGAAGTACCATTCTGGTACACTTGCAGTTGAGGCAAATGCACTTCGAATATGACATCATGAAAAAAGGCCTCCCTGCATTCTGTATGGGAATGGTAGTTTTTTTTTTTTTTGCTTCTTACTTGGTCCAGTTCCCCACTCATTTTACACACTTTCTTGCATTTAGATTAGAACAAATAAAAGTGGAGGCTATTACGAGTCAACTTGTTTGTTTTTAGTGCAGTTGTATGTGCATATAGACAGACCACAGTCCGTGAAGATCCACAACTTCTCCTCCTCCACCATAACCCTCAGCACTGGCTCTCCTCAGGGATGTGTGCTGAGCCCCCTTCTGTTCACTCTGCTCACATATGATTGTACAGCCACACTTCCAGGCTGTCATATTGTTAAGTTTGCAGATGATACAGCGGTGGTGGGATGCATTACAAACAATGATGAGTCCAGCTACAGACAGGAGGTGGAACACCTGGAGAGCTGGTGCAAAGAGAACAATCTTCACATGAATGTGAAGAAGACAAAGGAGATGATTGTGGACTTCAGAAGGAACAAACACACCCATGCCCCACTGAAAATAGGTGGGTCTGCAGTGGAAGTGGTCTCCAGCTACAAATACTTGGGTGTACACATGAATGATAACCTCAGCTGGAGCAACAACACCACCAGCCTGATCAAGAAAGGTCATCAGAGACTCTACTTCCTCAGACGGCTGAGACGAGCTGGTCTGAGCAGCCCAGTCCTCACCTCCTTCTACAGGTGTGCAGTGGAGAGCATCCTGTGCTCCAGCATCAACGTGTGGCATGGAGGCTGCACAGTTGAAGAGAGGAAAGCTCTGCAGAGAGTGGTGAAGGCTGCACAGAAGTCTGTTGGAGTCAGTCTCCCCACCATCACAGACATTTACACCTCCAGATGCAGGAAAAGAGCCACCTGCATCATGAAAGACCTCACTCATCCAGCACACTCACTCTTTGCCCCACTCCCCTCAGGACGGAGGTTGAGGAGCATCAAGTGTAGAACCACTAGACTGAGGAACAGCTTCTACCCTGAGGCTGTTAGACTCATGAATAAATAAAAATAAAATAAAAAAATAAACACTGCAAAATATCACATCATACTGATGCTGATCTGTTTTCTTGTTGCTGTATTCATCTGTGTTCATCTGTGACCATCTGCTCATACAAACTCATGTTCGTGCTGCTGTTTATTCCCACTATATTAAGCTTAGTGTATTACTAGTTGATGCTTTTCTTAGTTAGTTCTAGATGTTATTACTGTTTTTCTCTTTCATTTGTTGTTGGATGTAACTGGGACCTCGTGTACATAATCTCGTTTTCATCTCATGTACCACATGCGGTGCAAATGACAATAAAGACTCTCTGACTCTCTGACTCTGATATGTCTAGACTTATGCATCAAAAAAGGTTTGGTCTTTGATTGGCTGTCCTGTATGTCAGTCATGGGCGTGGTTGTTTGCGCATGCATGGTGATCTATGTCAGAAAAGTCCGGTCTAAGATTGTCTAACCTGTATGTCAATCAACTGATGAGTTGCATAGTGAGGATGGATTGACAAGCTGAGGTATATTTTTAAAAAATATATATATTTAAAAAAAAGTCTGACGTCTATTTCTATTTCGCCATGCGATCTACTGAAATTGCCTTCGCAATCGATCGGTACATCGCATTTGATGTATTGGGCACCCCTAGTGTAATTGATCAAGAAGTTCATTTCTGTTCCATGTTACAGAGCTGCGTGAAGGGTTAACTGTTTGATGTCCTGCTGCATTGATGTCCTGCTGCACTTCTCTTCTCTACAATTTTAAATTTAAATACTGTTATATTTTAAATAAACAATCCATGCTGCATGGAGTGTTTATTTGCTATATTGCAGTATTTAAATAGTTTATTTAAGGAGGGAGATTGGGAGTAACAGGTGATGAATGGGTGTGATTTCAGCCTGGCACATGTCATGACAAAGTTTACTGAACTTGAACTTGGGTTACTGTATCCCTACTTTGCAGTTTTTCACTTATCGCAGAGGGGCAGGGTATGAAACCCCCACGATAAACGAGGGACTTTTGTATAGCAAAAATAGATACTCAGAAAGCAAGATAGTTAAATCCCCTGCAGGTGTTGCTGCTTTTCATCTAAGAAGTAACAGTGAAACAATTCAACTGAGCCAGTTTTGTAAAGTGTGCCTTCACTTACCACCATCATTCTTCGAATGTCTTTTGTCAGCTTTTCTTCTTTTTGTGCGCTTCCTTGACAAACCTGTCAGTTGTTCTTCTCCATCTAAGGAGCAACATGTTTTAGTATACTACTTCAAAACGCACACACAACTCAGGTACAATACTTTACTGTACATGCATTTACCATCATTATCACTGTCCTTTTCAAAATCACCATCATAATTCACGGTAACTACAGTCTCCAACAGCTGTTTATTCAGAAATGTAGATTGAATCGGCAGCATCTGTTCTTCATCTGTAAAGAAAATTACAATAAAAATACCAAATTTCTGATTATCTGATTGTCAGTTAATGCTGGTGCTTGAATTTACCTCCAACAGAACTGCCCACAGTGCCACTATCCAGTCTTGCGGTTGCAGTCTTTGACCTCCTTTTATTTGTTGCCTTTGTGCTGGAAAAGATAGGTTTTTCTCCATCTGATATTGGAACACAAATAGTTAAAAAATAAATAAACTTGATACTTTTCAAAATAGTTCATTAGTAAAACATAATCTGGTATCAGACACTTTAGTTCTGATAGAACAATTTCTTAGTCACATAAGAATGTGTTAAGACAATATTGATGTTTAAGTATAAGTATTGATTTTTTGAAGGTTGAATGAAAAAAAGTCCTAGTCAGCCAGGAATCATTTCAAAGAAAAACTACCTCCGTGGGTACCCTTTGCCCTTAATCAGCCATGGTGAACCGGTACATTGGGACAGCTATCAAACAATTATGAAAGGAAAATAAAATGGAAAGCAAGAAAAGTGATATAACAGTATATGACAGACGTACCACTCAAGAACAGGTAATAGTAAGCAATGAATATTTTTTTAGGCCTGATTAAGAATGGGGGAAACTGTATATGTTTGCTAGTTTTTGCTACTTTTTCTTTTTCTTTTGTCTATTGTTTAATGTACTTGTACCATTGCTGTTCATCATTCTTTAGTTTGTAGCAGGTCGCTTTCGTAAATGAGCCCCCGAAGCTCAATAAGATTTACCTGACTAAATAAAGGTTGAATGATTGAATAGGGCTCTGGATGTTGTGGGGTTGTGTTAGCTTACGCGACTCTGCAATATCGCGTGGACATCGGGGGCAGTTCCCTTGGATTGGCAGACTGGGATGGTGGTTCCCCTCTTCAAAAAGGGGGACCGTAGGGTGTGTTCCAACTATAGGGGGATCACACTCTTAAGCCTCCCTGGTAAGGTCTATTCAGGGGTTCTGGAGAGGAGGGTCCGTCGGATAGTCGAACCTCGGATTCAGGAGGATCAGTGTGGTTTTCGTGCTGGTCGTGGAACACTGGACCAGCTCTACACCCTCAGCAGGGTCCTGGAGGGCGCGTGGGAGTTTGCCCAACCAGTTTACATGTGCTTTGTGGACTTGGAAAAGGCATTCGACCACGTCCCTCTGGGGGTTCTGTGGGGGGTAGTCCAGGAGCATGGGGTACCAGGTCCATTGATATGGGCTGTTAGGTCCCTGTACGACCGGTGTCAGAGCTTGGTCCGCATTGCCGGCAGTAAGTCAGGCTCGTTTCCGGTGAGAGTTGGACTCCGCCAAGGTTGCCCTTTGTCACCGATTCTGTTCATAACTTTTATGGACAGAATTTCTAGGCGCAGCCAAGGTGTTGAGAGGATCCGTTTTGGTGGCCTTGGAATCGCTTCTCTGTTTTTTGCAGATGATGTGGTCCTATTGGCTTCATCAGATCGTGATCTACAGCTTTCACTGGAGCGGTTTGCAGCCGAGTGTGATGCGGCCGGGATGAGGATCAGTTCCTCCAAATCCGAGGCCATGGTCTTGAGCCGGAAAAGGGTAGCATGCCCTCTCCGGGTCGGGGATGAGGTCCTGCCCCAAGTGGAGGAGTTTAAGTATCTCGGGTCTTGTTCACGAATGAGGGAAAACTGGAGCGTGAGATCGATAGGCGGATAGGTGCAGCATCCGCAGTGAAGCGGGCGCTGTACCGGTCTGTCGTGGTGAAGAGAGAGCTGAGTCAAAAGGCAAAGCTCTCAATTTACCGATCGATCTACGTTCCCACCCTCATCTATGGTCATGAGCTTTGGGTTATGACCGAAAGAACAAGATCTCGGATACAAGCGGCTGAAATGAGTTTTCTCCGCAGGGTGTCTGGACTCTCCCTTAGAGATAGGGTGAGAAGCTCAGTCATCCGGGAGGGACTCGGAGTAGAGCCGCTGCTTCTCCACATCGAGAGGAGCCAGTTGAGGTGGCTCGGGCATCTGGTTAGGATGCCTCCTGGACGCCTCCCTGGGGAGGTGTTCCGGGCATGTCCCACCGGGAGGAGACCCAAAGGAAGACCCAGGACACGCTGGAGGGACTATGTTTCTCGGCTGGCCTGGGAACGCCTTGGGATTCCCCCAGAGGAGCTGTTCCATGTGGCTGGGGAGAGGGAAGTCTGGGCCTCCCTACTTAGGCTGCTACCCCCGCAACCCGACCCCGGATAAGCGGACAAAAATGGATGGATGGATGGATGAATGAATGAAATGGGAATAAAACACGAATCAGTGGATTTGGTTTGGGTTTACAGGATGATATGACCTACAATTATAAGGATACATTAGGGCTATACTGTATCTTAAACAGTCATTCAAAAACTTGCAATCTCTGTTCTAATGAGCCTCATCATTACACAACTAACTTTAAACATTTATTAAACATGCTTTTCATTAAGCTCACATTTCTGTATTAAAAATTCAAATGTTGGCTGTAAGCACAAAATAGTCATATTTAACAAATAAAAGATTGTAAAATCTGTGTGTTATTCAGTGTTTAACTCAGTGATGTAATTACTGAAATAAATGAACTTTTCAATTATATTGCTCCTTTATTAAGTGGTTCTGCATATTGCTATATTTATAAAAGTTGGGTCATAACCACTGTTTAAATGTCCAACCCCATAATTCAGCAGTGAAACAGCTCAGCAGGATAAAAAAAAAGTACTTCCACATAATCCAACAACTGATTTATAAATCAGCCGAACTCCAACCAAAAACTCAATTTTAGGCTGAAATATCCACTTATGTGACCAATAATCTGACCGTAGTCTGACTACCGACAACTGACCATAGCACAAAATTACCAACCACTATGCTGTTGAAGATTCTCAGTCAGTAACCAGTAACCTTTTTAAATCGTGAAAACTGGAACCCAAAACAAAAGCAGAATTGATAGCAACAATCTGGCATCCTCTTTTTTCCCCCAGCAGAAACCCATCAGGACTGGATAGCGCCTTGCATGGCAGTCTGCCGCTACCGGTGTATGAATGTGTGTATGAATGGGTGGATGGTTGGTATTGTAAAGCGCTTTGGGGCCCCTCATAGGGAGCTGGAAAGCGCTATATAAATAAGCGCCATTTACTATACATGGTACCACTTGGGTGTATTATCAGCAGCTATGGGGTCTCATTCCATTGCTATGCTGATGATACTCAGCTGTATCTTAAACTGGGTAGCAATGTGTCTGAGACCCCATCTACATCATCTTCTTCAGCTTCTCCATTTTCTCCACTTTCTTCTCTTTCCACACTCACAGCGTGTCTGGAGGAGATAAAGGCATGGATGCGGCAAAATTTCCTTCACCTTAACAGTTCAAAAACAGAAGCAATTCAAATTGGTACATCACATCAAATTCAACAACAAAAAATCCTCAGTATCACTTTTTCTGGCCAGAACATCTCTCTTTCCAATACAGTCACCAATCTTGGTGTTATTTTTGATCCACAACTCACCTTTGAAAGCCATATAAAGCATATCTGTAAAACTTCTTTTTTTCATCTTCGAAATATTGCAAAGCTTCGGTCTACACTGTCCCTCACTGATGCAGAAAAGCTCGTCCATGCCTTTGTCTCCTCCAGACTGGATTACTGCAATGCACTTCTCTTCGGGATTCCTGGCAAGAACATACAAAAACTACAGTATGTCCAAAACAGCGCTGCCAGGGTCCTGATGAGAGTGCGTAAGTATGAACACATCACTCCTGTACTGCGTTCACTACACTGGCTTCCTGTTTCTGCCCGGATCACGTACAAAATTTATCTGCTCACCTTCCAGTGCCTGTACGGTAATGCACCATCCTATTTAAAAGAACTTCTCACCCCTCACTGTCCTTCCCGCACTCTCCGCTCTTCCAACACCCATCTTCTTCTCACTCCCAGGTCTCGGTCTCGCACAATGGGAGACCGGGCTTTCTCCTGCGCTGCCCCTCGGCTGTGGAACGCCCTGCCCTCATATCTGAGGGCCCCACAGACC
>JBBPBX010086926.1:0-14804 GCA_038048925.1 Garcialebias charrua
ACAGTGAGAAGGAAAAAAAAAAAACAAGAAATGAGGAAAGCAAGAGCTACGAGTTGGCGAAAACAGGAAGGATCACTCAGGAGTGGTGAAGAAGCGACAGAGAGAATGACAGACAAAGATGGAGTGAAAAACAGAGAGAAAGATGGAGACCAGAGAGATGGAAACAATGAGGGGAGAGACAAAGCAGGTGGCCTGGGTAATTGCCTGGGGAATATAATGAATGAGCCACAGTGTGTCTGACGGAATAGGAAATCGTCTCTATCTTCTCATTCTGCTCGCTCTTTCCTTCTACCTCTCATTATCTCTTGCCCTCTCTCATTCCAACACCCCCCCCACCCCTCCACTATCCATCTCCAGCGCACCCTTTTAAACATATCTGCTAACCCAATCTTTCTTGCTCGCCGATTGCCAGCATTCTCTTTCTCCCCTCTGCAGAGCTTTTAACACCTTTTCTTTCCTCTCAACTCGACTCCCTACTAATTTCCTATTCCCACCTCCACCGCCTCCCTGGACAGCTGCACCTTTTAGGACTATATGTATCTACGGGATGCTGCTAAATTTCGAACACCCCGATGAACACAACAAAGAAGGAATGTTCCACATGTTGCAAACATACTGTGCTGCCAATTCCCAGTGGGGATCATTAATGTACTTGTCAAACTCACTCTAAAGGTGATCTATTACCTTTTTGTTCAATGGATTGTCTGAATGTCCTATTGGATATCCCCAGATTCTTTCTCAATACAATAGTACTTGTTAAAAAAATTGTGGGGAGTGGGGGGGGGGGGTCAAAAATATATCTAGGGGTTGCCACAGCAAGCAAACTTGCACAATGATTTGGCAATTGTTCTATGCCGGACACCCTTTCTGTTGCAACAACCACCACCAGAGGATCAAGGGTGTAGTGATACACCTAGCCTCTGATATTTCTGTCTTGACCTTCAAGTACACCTCTCTGAATCACTCAGTGTTACACTTGCTTGAACCTCAAGGAGACAGATGGACACTTATATATTTTAACAATTATTATGAATTAATGGACACTAATTAATCAGATTGAACTTTCTCTTTAATGTGTGTTAATTCAGAATTGATCAAACAGTATTTTTGTAATTTCAATGATGATTTTACTAAACTGGTATATTTTAAATATGACGAAGTTAAGAGAACATCTCAGAATGATCATGCTTTGAACTGTGTTCTCTGTGCAGAATAAGTGTTTAAAGTTGAAGGAACAATCCTTCGTATTTCTTTGAACTGTTTTTGTTTCAAAGGAAAAGTTCTAGACATAACTTAATCTTCGGTCTCCCGTCCGTTCTAAAAACAATTCATCTGTGCCTAAACAGAGAGTGCTCTGTTTTCACACCTGCCTTTTGTTTTGTCTCCGTGCTGGGACTCAGTTCTCAGCACTCACTGGGTTTTTGAGTTCTGAGGGAGAAGGGAAGACGCACGGACGTTTTTCTCCAAGCTGATGTACGTTCCGGCCAGGCACCAAAGGCCCACGTCTTCAGCAAAGGTTCAAACAGCACGTCAGCTGTGAACCCCTTCGAGTGTCACGCGGTGACACTCTTTCTGAAGTTATCTTGAACAAAACCAGAACCAGGCATCACTCTGGGAGGCCGACGCAGACTTCACGAGACCGTGGCAAGATGAAAGTGGTCGCCTGTAAAACGCAGCAGCCTGCGCGTCTGGCTTGACTAATTTACCGGAGTTGAGACAGGATCATCTTCACGAAGGTAAAAGTGTTTCATCACGGGACGGACGTCCAGCCGAAACCGAGCAGAGGGTGCTATCTCTGGTTAACATCTCAAGATAAGATTCAACCATTTCATTTCAATCTTTTATCTTTCCTCCTTAAACTCCTCCTTATGTTTATTTTCATCATGGTAAACTTTAAGTAATGTGCCAACAGAAAGGTCCAACTGTCAACGGCACTCCGGTCCCTGCATAGCGCTCAACCTCCTTCGGTCGCAACAGCTCCGAGGTTGGCGCACTAACCTGGTTCGTTGCACTTGTCGACGGCTCTTCAGTCCGTGCGTGACGTTCGGCCCCCTCTGGTCGCGGCAGCTCCAAGGTCGGCTAGCCATTCCAACCTGTGGCTCGAGACGCTAGCTCTCAGGTCTGTGCTCTGCGCTCGACCCCCTCCAATCAAAGCTCCAAAATTGGCCAGCCAGCTCGGCTGGTGGCGACTCTTCAACTCGTCCGCGACGCTCAGATTGTGCCAGAAATATACAGATATATATTTTATATATATTTAATTTTGTTTTGTTTTACGTTGCTTTCTGCTGGAGCTCAGCTCTTGCCCTGTTGCTCCAGCGATGACGTCACCATAAGTCAAAAGTCAAAGTCAACTTTATTGTCAGAACTGCAATATCAGGGTATCCGCGGGGTTGTAAAAGGTAGTAAATGAAATGAACACAAATTAAGGCCATTAAAAAGTATTAAAAAGTAATAAACATCATCTGACGAGGTATTAAATTTTTTTAAACCTACACAACTACATTTTTCCCTTTCTGGCGTCTTAAAAAAGGTTTGTGAATTTATTTATCTTTTCTAATTTTATGTTCCAAGTAGGACTTTAAGCTAAAACAAATACGTCATATCGTCAGTCAGTGTGCGCGCGCACCTACAGCTGGCCGAGGCTGATAATGTCTGTAAAAAGAAACAGGAAAGAGGAGCGTGACTTTATCTTCCGACATTTAACAAGAAATTTACCTAAACAATTGTTTGTTAGCTCGAAATTATAGCAAAAGGTGTGTCTCAGTCTAACGTTTTCTTAATAAATGTACTTTAATGGTTAAATCGGCTTTATTTTTTAAAAAAAAGTGTCGCTGCCTGTGTGCACCGTGATCGCTCAGCGGTGAAAACAGGAAAAAGGAGCGCGGCTCGTTTCGCCGTCATTTAACAAGAAAAATACCTAAACAATTATTTGTTAGCTCGAAATTATAGCAGAGGTGTGTTTCTGTCTATCATTTTCTTAATAAATGCACTTTAATGGTCAAATTAGCTGCATTTCGCCGGGGCGGTGCAGCTGGCTGCTGGATTGAAGCAGTGAGCAGAGAGGTGGGGAGAGTATGGCAGGCCGATTGGGTCATTAATAGCTAGTGAAGATTCTCAGTCATCCAGGACATGGTGAATTCTAAAAAGTGCAATAAAAAAACAAAGTATAGTATAATAGTATAATAAATAGTATAATAAATAAAGTCCAGTTGTTTTTGTCTTGAACTTTTTTTAATTTGTCATTAAAGGCACGTTTTCCTATTACATGATACAACAGCCAACAGCATGCCATACCCTATGGGGCCATCAGGAACTGCAGGTTTTTTTTTTTCAGTCAGAATGAATGGAAACGGCCATATTTCAGTCAAATGGTTTATAAATATGGGGGGAAAAAATCTATAAATATGTCACTTCGTCCTATAAGTTGCAAGGCATGTAAATTATGCAAAAAACTGCAACTTACAGGATGAAAAATACAGTAGTTATTATTTTTCTCCCTCTCTTTTTGAATTATGCATGTGTTCAGTGTTGAATTACTTTAACTAAACTGTTCTGTTTTCAAGTTTACAGTTTTTTGTTTGCCATTAGAGATATGCTGTGTGTGGGAACAATTAAACTTTTTCTCTTGGGTTAGATTTAAATAACAAATAGGTCAGTGCTTTTATTGAGGCAAGAAGCAAATTGATGTACTGTATCCAGTAATTGTTATAAAACTACATTTACTACCAAAGCTTAGGAAGAAAATGACAGTAATCTTATCACTTTACAATTAGTTGCATGGAACTGAAATACAACAGGTTGCCGCTACGGTTACAGCTCGGTGCCGTGATGGTATTAAAAAATATTTTGATGGTATTAAAAAGGTATTAAAAGGTATTAAATTCAACTCTAGAATTTCTGCATATACCCTGTTTATTGTCAGAACTGCAATATGTACAGGACATACACAGGATTGAAATTGCGTTTCTCTCAGTCCCTCGGTGCAACAGTAACCATTTAAACACTAAAACACTGAAACATTTAATAAACATAAGCATAAAATAGTAAAAGTGTAACACTGTCCTGAGTTTTTGCATAGTAGTATAAAAGTATGAAAATTTACACCAACACTAAAACACTAAACATTTAATGAACATAAGCATAAAATGAAATAATAAAAGTGTAATACTGTCCTGAGTTTTTGCATAGTAGTATAAAAAAGTATAAAAAGTATATCTATAAAATAAACTGAAGGTTCTAGCATTGACATTTGCAAAGAGTGGCAAAGCAGCATATGAGTTAATGTACACAGTTTATGTATGAGGTAGTAGTTGATGTTGGTATAGAGGAAAAAGTGGCATATGCAGTAAGGTACATTGGGCATCCTTAAAGCTCCACTGACATCATCTTTTAACTTTTCAAAAAATGGCACAACATATATAATTATTAAGATTGACCCCTGACCGTTTTTGCTAAAATAATGTTAAATGAATGAAAATTTCTCTCAAGAATAGTTTAAAATTAGCGCTGTTTTTTTACACGGTAAATACGGGTTTTCCGGTCACGTGTTTGTGACGTCAGATAAAGGAATTTGCTCCAAGCGCACATTGAATACAATGTAGAAATATATAAACGCATCCGTCGAATTTAGCCATCTAAAACTGTAGATATTAGCGATTTAGCTTCAGTTCGTGAAGCAGAAGTTATTTTGAGTGATAAAAAACAAACAGCAATGTTTCATTTCTCCGTGTTGCTAGTTCTGTTTTCAGGAAAGGTTGCACATCCATGTAGTGAGCACCAGATGTCAGCAAAGCTATCGTGAACTCTTACAGAGCTCTGTAATGTAGAAATATATAAACGTATCCGTCGAATTTAGCCATTTAAAACATCAGATATTAGCGAATTGGCTTCAGTTCGTGAAGCAGAAGTTATTTAGAGTGATAAACAACAAACAGCAATGTTTCATTTCTCCGTGTTGCTAGTTCTGTTTTCAGGAAAGGTTGCACATTCATGTAGTGAGCACCAGATGTCAGCAAAGCTAAAGGGCTCACTTCATGAATGTGCAACCTTTCCTGTAAAAGAAACAGCAACACGGAGAAATGAAACATTGCTGTTTGTTGTTTATCACTCTAAATAACTTCTGCTTCACGAACTGAAGCCAATTCGCTAATATCTGATGTTTTAAATGGCTAAATTCGACGGATACGTTTATATATTTCTACATTACAGAGCTCTGTAAGAGTTCACGATAGCTTTGCTGACATCTGGTGCTCACTACATGGATGTGCAACCTTTCCTGAAAACAGAACTAGCAACACGGAGAAATGAAACATTGCTGTTTGTTTTTTATCACTCAAAATAACTTCTGCTTCACGAACTGAAGCTAAATCGCTAATATCTACAGTTTTAGATGGCTAAATTCGACGGATGCGTTTATATATTTCTACATTGTATTCAATGTGCGCTTGGAGCAAATTCCTTTATCTGACGTCACAAACACGTGACCGGAAAACCCGTATTTACCGTGTAAAAAAACAGCGCTAATTTTAAACTATTCTTGAGAGGAATTTTCATTCATTTAACATTATTTTAGCAAAAACGGTCAGGGGTCAATCTTAATATTTATATATGTTGTGCCATTTTTTGAAAAGTTAAAAGATGATGTCAGTGGAGCTTTAAATAAGGCTGGTCAGAGAATACTGTATATGTATATGTATCAGCAGTAGTGTAGATATAAAAGTAGTGTAAATGTAAACAGTAGTAATAAATGTAAACAGTATTAATAAATGTAAACAGTGAATGTAAACAGTAGTATGTAAACAGTGAATGTAAACAGTAGTATGACTATAGGCAGTGATGTAATACAAACATTAGTGCAAATATGAGAAGTAGTGCAAACTGAATGAGCACATGACCGAGAGTTTAGTGAATAACCCGTTTGATGACACAGAGTCCAGTGTTAAAATCTTTGTGTTGTGTGGTAATGTGTGAGAAAGTTTTTTGTGTTAAGGCAGTTCAAATGGGAGGGGAGGCAGAGCAGGCAGAGTGTTTAGCATCCTGACTGCCTGATGAACAGAGCTGTCTCTCAGTCTGCTGGTTCGAGCCTGGAGACTCCTCAGTCTCCTCCCTGATGGCAGCAGTCTGAAGCAGCTGTGTAGTGGGTGTGTGGGATCACCTGCCATGCAGAGGGCTTTCCGAGTGAGGCGGTTGCTGTGTAAGTCCTGCAGTGAGGGGAAGGAGGTGCCGACGATCTTCTCAGCTGCTCTCACGATGCGCTGGAGGCTCTTGCGGCAGGATGCAGTACATGCACCAAACCACACAGTGATGCAGCTGGTCAGGACACTTTCTATGGCACCTCTGTAGAAGGTGCACATGATGGGGGTTGAAGCTCCAGCCCTTTTCAGCTTGCGGAGAAAGTAGAGACGCTGGTGAGCCTTCTTGGCCAGTGATGCAGTGTTCCTGCTCCAGGACAGGTCCTTTGAGACGTGCACTCCCAGGAACTTGGTGCTGTCTACTCTCTCCACTGCGGTGCTGTTGATGGTCAGAGGGGCATGTTGGGCATCCCTCTTCCTGAAGTCCACAACAATCTCCTTTGTCTTCTCCACGTTGAGAGTGAGATTGTTGTGTCCGCACCACAAGGCCAGGCGGCTCACCTCGTTCCTGTAGTCCGTCTCATCGTTGTTGCTGATGAGACCCACCACTGTTGTGTCGTCCGCAAACTTGATGAAGTGGTTGGAGCTGTATGATGGTGTGCAGTCGTGTGTTAGCAGGGTGAATAGAAGGGGGCTCAGCACACATCCTTGTGGGGCCCCTGTATTCAATGTGATGGTGCTAGATGTGTTACTCCCGACCCGTACTGCCTGTGGTCTCCCGGTCAGGAAGTCTAGCAGCCAGTTACACATTGAGGTGTTCAGCCCCAGACTGTCCAGTTTAAGGATGAGCTGTTGGGGGATGATGGTGTTGAATGCCGAGCTGAAGTCGATGAACAGCATTCTAACATAAGAGTCCTTCGTGTCCAGATGTGTGAGAGCTGTGTGGAGGGCAGAGGAGATGGCATCGTCGGTTGAGCGATTAGGTCGGTATGCAAATTGGAAGGGATCCAGGGAGGCAGGGAGGACAGATGTGATGCTTTTCATGACTAGCCGTTCAAAGCACTTCATCAGGATGGGGGTGAGTGCTACTGGGCGATAGTCATTGAGGCATGCGGGCGTTGCCTTCTTTGGGACAGGGATGATGGTGGTGGCTTTGAAACAGGTGGGGACGATGGCCTGGCTCAGTGAGATGTTAAAGATGTCCGTGAAGACCGCTGCGAGTTCCCCTGCACAGTCCTTCAGCACACGACCAGGTATGTTGTCAGGACCAGAGGCCTTCCGGGCGTTAATCTTGATGAATGATCGCCTTACGCTGTCTGAGGACAGCGCCAGCACCTGGCCATCAGGAGAGGGGGGGAGTTTATGTGCAGGTGTGCTGTTACTTGCCTCAAACCGAGCAAAGAACTCATTCAGTTCATTCAGCGTAGAGGTTGAGCTGTCACAGGTCTGGGGGGATGGTTTGTAGTTTGTGATGGTCTGTATTCCCTGCCACAGACTGCGTGTATCCTTGCTGTCCTTGAAACGGTGAGCTATTTTCCTGGAATACTGCTTCTTGGCCTTTCTGATGCCCTGGGCCAGGTTCTTTCTGGCTGCCCTCAGGCCCACCTGATCTCCCGCTTTGAAGGCAGCATTCTTGGCTTTTAGGAGTCTGTAAACCTCAGCTGTCAGCCATGGCTTCTGATTACAGGGTATCCGCGGGGTTGTAAAAGGTATTAAAAGGTAGTAAATGAAATTAACACAAATTAAGGCCATTAAAAAGTATTAAAAAGTAATAAACGTCATCTGACGAGGTATTAATTTTTTTAAACCTACACAACTATATTTTTCTTGTTCTGTCGTCTAAAAAAAGGTCTGTGAATTTATTTATCTTTTCTAATTTTATGTTCCAAGTAGGACCTTAGCTAAAACAAAGACGTCATATCGTCAGTCAGTGTGCGCGCGCACCTACAGCTGGCCGAGGCTGATCATGTCTGTAAAAAGAAACAGGAAAGAGGAGCGCGACTTTATCTTCCGACATTTAACAAGAAATGTACCTAAACAATTGTTTGTTAGCTCGAAATTATAGCAAAAGGGGTGTCTCAGTCTAACGTTTTCTTAATAAAAGTACTTTAATGGTTAAATCGGCTTTATTTAAAAAAAAAAAAGTGTCGCTGCCTCAGTGCCTGTGTGCTCCGTGATCGCTCAGCGGTGACAAACAGGAAAAAGGAGCGCGGCTCGTTTCGCCGACATTTAACAAGAAAATTACCTAAACAATTATTTGTTAGCTCGAAATTATAGCAGAGGTGTTTTTCTGTCTGTCATTTTCTTAATAAATGCACTTTAATGGTCAAATTAGCTGCATTTCGCCACCGTGGTGCTGCTGGATTGAAGGTTCAAGCAGAGAGGTGGGGAGAGTATGGCAGGCCGATTGAGTCATTAATAGCTAGTGAAGATTCTCAGTCATCCAGGACATGGTGAATTCTAAAAAATGCAATAAAAAAACAATAAAGTATAGTATAATAGTATAATAAATAAAGTCCAGTTGTTTTTGTCTTGAACTTTTTTAAATTTGTCATTATAGGCACGTTTTCCTATTACATGATACAACAGCATGCCATACTATTACTACAATAGATATCATGAACTGTTTTTTGTTTTTTTTTTCAGTCAGAATGAATGAAACGGTCATATTTCAGTGTTATGGTTTATAAATATGGGGAAAAAAATCTATAAATATGTCACTTCGTCCTATAAGTTGCAAGGCATGTAAATTATGCAAAAAACTGCAACTTACAGGATGAAAAATACAGTAGTTATTATTTTTCTCCCTCTCTTTTTGAATTATGCATGTGTTCAGTGTTGAATTATTTTAACTAAACTGTTCTGTTTTCAAGTTTACAGTTTTTGTTTGCCATTAGAGATATGTTATGTGTGGGAACAATTAAACTTTTTCTCTTGGGTTAGATTTAAATAACAAGTAGGTCAGTGCTTTTATTGAGGCAAGAAGCAAATTGATGTATCCAGTAATTGTTATAAAACTACATTTACTACCAAAGTTTAGGAAGAAAATGACAGTAATCTATCACTTTACAATTAGTTGCTCTAAACTGAAGTACAACAGGTTGCCGCTACGGTTACAGCTCGGTGCCGTGATGGTATTAAAAAATATTTTGATGGTATTAAAAAGGTATTAAAAGGTATTAAATTCAACTCTGGAATTTCTGCATATACCCTGGATTAGCCCGAACAGTGATGGTTTTGAGGTTGGTTACATCATCAATGCACTTGGTGATGTATGAACATACAGTGTCTGAGTACTCCTGGAGACATGTGTTGTTGTTTGTGGTAGCAGCTTCTTTGAACATACCCCAATCTGTGGTGTCAAAACAGTCCTGGAGTGCCTCTGAAGACCCCTCTGGCCACACTCGTATCTGCTTGCGGACTGGTTTTGTGACTTTCACCAGTGGCCTGTATGCTGGCTTTAGCATAACACAGATATGGTCAGAAGCACCAATGTGGGGGAGGGGGAGGGCTCTGTAGGCATTTTTCATGGTGGTGTAAACTTGGTCCAGTGTGTTGTTTCCTCTTGTTGCAAAGTTTATGTTTCTGTATGTTTTTGGAAATACACTCTTTAAATCTGCTTGGTTGAAATCACCAGCCGTGATGAGAAAAGCATCAGGATGGGCTGTTTGCTGCTCACTGATGTGCAGATATAGTTCATTCAGGGCCTCACCTCTAACTTTGCTGTTGGAGCTTGGAGGAATATATACAGCAACAATCTTTTTTTTTTTTCTTCTTTCGGCTTTTCCCTGCGTTAGGGGTCACCACAGCGATCTAGTCGCACAAAGATTTGGCAGTTGTTTTTACGCCGGATGCCCTTCCTGACACAACCACGGACCACCGAGCAACCACAACCCTCTGTGTGGAGTAGAGAGCTGATATCTAGGGGTCCTGGGGGAGCAGATGGTGTGGGTTAAGGGCCTTGCTCAAGGGCCCAGAGTGGGGCAGATGAGGGTGGAGACAGGTGTGACCACTTCACTTATCCCACCCACATCTTTGATGTTATAATAATAATTAATAATTACTTTTATTTATAACGCACTTTACATCAAACAGATCTCAAAGTGCTACAATGAAAAATAAAATCAAGATAAAAATCAACCATAAATGCAACAAAGAAGAGGAACAACCAAGAGGATGGAGCCTCACAGATAATTGCATCAAAAACTTAAACTTGTTGTCGGTACCGGGGCTTGAACCGGCGATCTTCCGATCACAAGTGCACCTTCTTAACCTCTGCGCCACCACTCCCACATACAGCAACAATCATAACAGCTGTAAATTCCCTCGGTAAATAGAACGGTCTGCATTTAATAGTCATAATCTCCACTAAAGGTGAGCAGTGTTTGTAGACCACAGCAACATCCAGACACCATGCGTTGTTGATGTAAACACAGAGCCCCCCTCCCCTTGTCTTACCTCCCTCGAGGGTTCGGTCCGCTCTGTAGCATGTTAGCTGCTCCAGCTGAACAGCATGGTCCGGAACGTTGTTGTTAAGCCACGTTTCCGTGAATACAAACACACAACAGTCTCTCACAGTCTTTTGTGTCGTTCGTAGCAGGCGTATATAATCCAATTTGTTGTCCAAGGAGCGCACGTTAGCCAAAACCATGGATGGAATAGCCGGCTTGTGTGGGCTAGCTGCTAGCCTAGCTCTGATACCTCCGCGCTTACCCCGCTTCTGTTTCCTGTCACGCCGTTTGTGGCGTTTCCACTGCGGGCGCGATGAAGGGAGGCTCGGTGCTGGCTTCCAGAGCAGACCGCAGGCACGTAGCTGCTCCTCGAGCTCGTTGATCAATATGTTGATATTGCTACTTGTCCCAACTTTTTTGGGATTTGTTGACACTTTGAAATTTTTAATCAACATATTTTTCCTTTAAAATGTTACATTTACTCAGATTAAGCTTTTGATCTGTCATCTACTGTATGTTCTATTACGAATAAAATATTGAAATTTGCCATATCCACATCATTGCATTCAGTTTTTATTCACAATTTGTTTAGTGTCCCAACTTTTTTGGAATCCGGTTTGTAGATTGTAAATGATCTGTTGCTACTCATTGTTCTGGTTCTGACTGTTATTGTATTTATTAAGATTTTTATTATTGTTAGTATAGTTTATTTATTGTAAAGAGTGCTGTTTATTTAAAATATCACCCAAATGTATATATACGGATTTTTGGTGTGAAGGAAGGTGCAGAGACGGGCCCAGGACCGCAGTTTTTTGAACAGCTGTTAAAAACTGCGCTGTCACTCCCACCTGACTCTGCGCTCAATATCCAGCGTGCGCACAGAGCTTTATCATCCAAACCGGCTGCTGATAAACCCCCAAGGTCTGTGGTGGTGAACTTTCTTCAATACACAACCAAAGAGATGGTGCTGAAGGAAGCGTGGAAGAAAAAAGTGAAGTACCAGGACAGTCAGCTGTTCTTTGACCATGATTACGCTGCGGACGTGGTCCGAAAGAGGAAAGAATATATAAACATCAAAAAAGTTCTGAAAGAACGCGGGATCCGATTCCAAACTCCACTGACTAAAATCCGCATCCATTGGGAAGGAGGCAGCAGGACCTACGAGAGCGCGCATGCAGCGGCGGAGGAGCTGAGACGGAGAGGGATGCAGGTGGAGGTGCCAGAGGGGAGCAGAGACGCGGCGCAGCAGGAGGAGCAGCTGAGAGGAGCCGCTTGGCAGCGGAAGGAAAAGAGAGCAAAATAAATCCAGAGGAGCAGAATCTACAAAGAATACTGCAGAAGCAAGAAATCAGATAAGTTGGACTTCCTCTTTGATCTGTCTTCTATGTAAAGTTATTTATTGATCGGTGCAGACGTTCTGCCTAGTGAATAGACTACAGTCAGACTGGATCTCACAGGGGCCCCTGCTGCACAAGGGACATACCCCCCCACCCCACTCAGTAAAATGAAGTGGGGATCAAAAACGTTTCACAGAGCCTTTATGTTCTATGTTAAGGCATTTTTTGTTAATGGTGTTGTTAGTGGTTTTCTTATTTTTTATTTTATTTTATTTATTTTTTTATTTTATTTTTTTTCCTATGGTTGCAGGATGTCAAAAAAGGGACTGAAACTTAGATTTAAAGGATGAATAACGTAACATTAGTGTCTTTGAATGTGAATGGGTTAAATAATCCAGCAAAAAGGGGTAAAGTAATGATTAAAATGAGAAAAATGAGCGCCAGCATTATATATTTACAAGAAACGCATTTATCACAAGAAGAACATGAGAAACTTAAGAAATTTGGTTATAGGAATACATATTACAGTACATGTAAGAAAAGCAGGAAAAGAGGGGTAGCAATACTTGTCAAAAATTCAGTGAGCTTTGAATGTACTAAAGAAATTAGAGATAATGAGGGTCGGTATGTAATTGTAAGAGGAAAATTAGAAAACGAGAAGGTCACATTGATTAATCTTTATATCCCACCTGAGAGTAAGAAACAGCATGTTAAGACTATACTAACAACCATAGCATCAGAATCTGAGGGAATCGTGCTGTGTGCAGGAGATATTAATGTGGCTCTCAACCACCAAATGGATACAACAAGCACCGGAAGAAAAAATAATTTAGCCAAAATAATTAACATGTTTATGAAGGAACAGGGAATGGTGGATGTTTGGAGGGAATATCACCCTTTAAACAAAGAATATACACATTACTCAATGACACACAATACTCATTCAAGAATTGATTATGTGCTTATGAATAAGTGGGACCTCCACAAAGTGACCAAATGTGAAATTGGAGTTGCAGATGTCTCAGATCACTGTTCCATGCAGATGGAATTAGATTTAAATAATAGGAGGAAAAACACCATATGGAAGTTAAACGTGGGCATTCTAAACAAGAAGGAGGTAAAAGAACAGATTAAAAAAGAAATTAAACAATATATAGAAGAAAATGACACTGAAGGTATTAGCCCAATAATTCTATGGGATGCATTTAAAGCAGTAATCAGGGGAAAACTGATAGCTTTGACTGCAAAACAGAACAAAATCAAAAGAAACTCTTATTACAACTTGGTAGGAAAATTAAAGCATATGGAGATAAAATATCAGACAACCCACAATGCCCAGCTTCTTAAAGAAATCAAAGATATTAAACAAGAAATAGACATTGTTTTGACTGGGGAAGTTGAGAAAAAACTTAGATATCTGAAGCAAGATTATTATGAACAGGGAGCAAAGGCAAATAGATTATTAGCAAGGCGACTCAGAAAACAGCAAACAGCAAATACCATACATAAAATTAGAAACCATACTAATAATCTTGAATATAGTGAAGAGGCAATAGAAGAAACTTTTAGAAAGTATTATGAAAATCTATATAAACAACCTCCCTCTTCAAGTAATATTGAAAAAACTAAATTTCTTAATGCTTTGGATTTACCTACAATTGGAAATGAGCAAAACAGGAGACTCACAGCACCTATAACACATGAAGAAATATCTAGAGCCATTTCAAGACTTAGGGCTAAAAAATCCCCTGGAAGTGATGGGTTTCCAGCAGAGTGGTACAAGACCTTTAAAGAAGAACTGATACCCATATTATTACCATCATTCAAATATACATTAGAGATGGGCCAGGTCCCAATCTCCTGGAGAGAGGCAATCATCTCTGTAATCCCTAAGGAGGGGAAAGATACTGAATATTGTGGCAACTATAGACCCATATCTGTTCTTAATGTGGACTACAAGATATACACATCTATAATTGCTGAACGATATGGAAAAATCATGGCACATCTGATTGACGAAGATCAAACAGGTTATTATGGGACGTAAAACTCAGGACAGCATTAGGAGAACCCTCCATGTAGTTGACTCAATACAATCCCAAAAAACTAGAGCTATCCTTGTAAGCCTGGATGCTGAAAAAGCATTTGATAGTGTAAACTGGAACTTCCTGTATGTAGTACTCGAAAGATTTGGTTTCAATAAAGACTCAATTAAATGCATAAAATCCATTTATCAAAACCCTACAGCAAGAATAAAAATTAATGGCAGTCTAACAAAACAGATAAAGCTTGAGCGAGGTACTCGCCAAGGATGCGGTCTCTCACCTCTTCTCTTTACGTTATACATTGAGCCCTTTGCACAAGCTGTGCGAGAGAGTGAGGAGGTGAGAGGAGTCAATATTAATGGAAGAGAACATGTCATAAGCCTGTTTGCAGATGACATTATAATATACCTGGATAACCCAAATCAAAATATTATTCCTTTGGTGGATCTGGTGAATTCTTTCTCTCAACACTCAGGTTATAAAATTAATGTTACTAAGACTCAGGTGCTGTCATTTAATTATACTCCATCAGAAGAGATTAGAACCATACTCAAGATAAATTGGGATTTAAAATTCATAAACTATCTTGGAGTAAAAATAACTAAAAAACTAAGTAATCTTTATAAGGCTAACTATGACACTATTAACCTCCAAATTAGACAGGACTTAAACAGATGGACAACTTTTTCACTAGATCTAAATTCAAGAATCTCTGTAATAAAAATGAATATCCTCCCACGGTTGTTATATCTTTTTCAAGCTCTTCCAGTTAAAATCCCACCAGAGAGATTTAAATACTGGGATAAGATTATTTCTAGATTTATTTGGAATGGGAGGAAGCCCAGGATAAAATATTCAACACTACAGTTGTCAAGGGAACAGGGTGGAATGGCACTCCCT
>JBBPBX010086927.1:0-14804 GCA_038048925.1 Garcialebias charrua
CAACATATATTATTATTATTATACATATAATATTGTCCAGTGTCTGATGCTGCAGTCATGTTACTGAGCTCCCACTGATGGGCTAACCTGGTTCCACCAGCAGCAGCAGGATCTTCAGACAGAACAGCTGGTGGGATGTCCTGGTATCTGCAGCCCTCTCTCCATTTGTTTCTTCATGGACATGGAGCTGTGACATTATGTTGTGCCTCTTCCTCAGCAAAACGCTCCTCCAGTGGAGACTTTCTGAACAGACTGCAGGAAGTTCCTAAACAAACAACAGGTTTATCAGTATTATCAGTAAAAAGAGATTATTAAATCATTTTTAAGACTGAGAATGTGTACAATTATTAGCTCTGTTGTTATTGCCTAACTAACCTATTCAATAATTCTTCAAACTGTGACATTCACTCATAATGGAATGGAAGAGAACATAAACAGAAATTATATAATAATGAAAACTAGAGACATTAAAACATTTTAAAAGACACAGAGAACTTTAAATGGATTAAGAATGTTAATAAGTGTTGGATTTGAGTGCAATGTGCAATCCATGGTTGAATTCACATCTGAAAAGGGATGCAACCTTTTCACAACATATGCTGTAACAGTTCTGTGGCACTCTTCATTCAGTTAACACTGACGTTTTTACCTTGGACAGTCACTGGTGAACACTGTGAAGCCATTTCAGGTCGTTTGTCTAAGAAGAAAAAAATACAAGCTAACGTTAGCATCGTGTTTGTATTTGAGCTGACTTACCGCTTTAAGCGGAGTATAACTTGTTAGCTGCCTTAATGTTGGTATGAGATGTAGTTTATAGTTTATTTATTTACCTGATGGAGCCGAAGAGGTAGCGATTAGCGAAAAGTTCGGCGGAGCGTTTTGCAGACGGACCACTCTGTACTTCCGGTCGGATACGAAGCGAAAATAATCCGGTGGAGCGCGTCAAAGACGGGACACTATTTTACTTCTCCACCCTCCTTTGCATGATAGAAAATTATTGCAAGTGCTGCACTGACCTGACTGGTCATTTTATTAATTAGTACGCTTTCGATCGCAGATGCACACTTCCGGTGGATTCTTCTTCGTTGGTTTTCGGTGGCGGCTACTTCCGGTCGGCTAACTAGCATCGAAAATAGGAATCGCAAATTAATATTTTGAACGATTCTGGGAAAACCGGACAGTTAGTCCCGGTTCCGAACGATTCTCGATTCTCGATGCCCAACCCTAGTTATCAGTCCCAGCTGGATGACGAAGGTCGTTAGCTCTTGACCAAGCGTACCCCAGCCCTTTGGGAAGGTTCACATCTCTTTTGAAGCTCCCAGCAAACTCTGAAGCGTTTCCGCAAAAGTTAGAACTTAAAAGAGAATTTTAGAGGAGAGAAACTTGTCTCTCTTTCATTGGTCCACTTGTTATCACTATTCAAGGTGAAATTCAGCGCAGAGAAGGAAATTGTTTAGGAAAAGTATCTGAGTGAGAGACTTACAGACGCTAGATGAGAGTTTTAGCTTAAACTCGACAAAAACAATTTCAGTGTAAGTCAGTTTGACATTTTAGCTGAACTTTGACACCTTTTCACTTGCAGAAATGACACATTGATGTTTCATATTTAAAGAATAACAGCATATAACATATATCATGAAAATGGCAAAAGTTATTCTTTTGATCACATCAGCCTAAAATCAAAGATAGAAATAGTCTCTTTTGGTGACTAATGTTCTCAGAATACAGCTAATGGAATGATTTTGTGGTAAATGTCTTGCTTTACTGAGAGGTCAGTAAAGGTCATCTCTGGACAGTTCAAAAACCTTAGTTTGACCCTGGGTAGGTCCACTACATCTCCCCCCTTTTGGAAGCCATCGCCAGTCCTTGGGGATGGGGTCCAACACGAAAGGAAACCTTGAACTGTCTTTGATCTTGAAGTAATCCAGCAAGTGGAAAAGAAAAATCAAAAATTATAATCCCATAAAGTTTTTGGAAATTCCATACTGTTCGGAGGTAATCCCATTGCGAAAAGCTTTTAATCCCTTGGAAAACTGAGTCTGTTAACTCTTGGAAAACAAAGTCTGTGATCCTTTGGAAAACAAAGTCTTATAATCCACAGCGGTAATTCCACAGCAGTAATTCCACAACGATTAGTTTTGTTGATTGATCAGCAACAATTGTTTTCATAATCAGCATGTAGAGGGGATCCCTCGATTGACGCAGAGGAGGCGACCCTTGGATGGAGGTTGAAGACCAAGCGTTGGAGCTGCAGGTCCCCACATCGAAGGTTGTTGGCTGGTTGGTTTCCAGTCAGTGCCACTCTGGTTCTATGTGTCATGCAATTATGTGGTTTTTTAAGGTGGGCTTATGATTGGGATTTTACATTAGGCCCTACCTATATGCACCTGGTATGTAAGCTATCATGGTTTAGATCAGCTACAATTACCAATTAAGGGGTGGATCAATTCTGTAAAATTAGATATAGGGATCTGTACCTATAAAATTTTGGAGGGCTTCTGTAACGAAGGCCTCTAATTCCAAACTATTCCTCCATTCATTACTTAGTTTAGGTTAAACTAAAATAGAAAAATGAAATATAGTTTGATCTAAATGTCTGTTGTCTTTTAGACGAACGACGTAGGATTTGGTATTCCTAATAAATTTTGAAGTCTATGGCGAGACTCATCAAAATGAATAGATAATCTAGAATAGAAACGATCGAATCGGTTCAATTTAGAAATTGTGAGACCAGTGTAGTTTATGGTACCTTGAGTAGCTTTAAACTACATTGACTCTTCAACGATTGAGATTTAACAAAACGAACTGCATGTTGGCATAGTTAAATCCATATCATTCATTAACCAATGTTAATACAAAACCTTTTTGGCTGGGAGTGTTCAGAACCAAACAATATCTCAACTAATGACAACAGTAATGACTAAACAACAAGGAAACAACGTTTCACTGCTTCGACACACTCTTGTCGTCAGATTCCAAAGTGCAACACACAAGAAAAACAGGTCTCAACTTTATGACCGAGGTCAAATTAAATCTCGTGGATTTAAACGGTTGTTAAGGTTAGTTTTTTGTTGTGGGTTTTAGGCTTAGCGTTTCTAAGTTCAAATTGGACAATGCGACTTATAGGGTGGGAAATATGGTAGTTTAAACCTGATTAGTTTATTTACTAACTTGTGTTTGGACGACCTTATTATCCCATGAAGTCGGTGAGTTTGTGAGATCTTTGTCTTTTGTGGAGTCATTGAACGCCTTGTAAGGTTTGATCTGATTTCGATGTAAATAAATAAATCAACTAAAATCAACACCATTACACTTGATTGACATGATTTCACTTTCTTTCAATTTAAATACGTCAGCACACTTAAATTTAACACAACAGACTTCAATACTGGATGTTGAACATATTTAGTCTGTGGGCTCTTTAGCTTAAAATAGTTTCCAGCTTAGAATTTAGGGAAAGGAGAGGAGGAAAGATTTAAAGGGGACCTCAGATGTATTTTTTAAATTTTTATGGTATTTCTGTGGGATATCCAGACCCTATTCCTTCAATTTAATGCACAAAATAATTATTAGATAATCAATTATACCCTTTTTAATTCTGCCATTTTTAACTTTCGTTTTGAACGACCGGTTTCTGATAGAAGTTCTGAAGTCCACGCCCTTCAAAGATCTGTTTACGCCCTCTGTAACAGCCAGTATCTGTAATGTGTTGTTGTTTTAAAATTAGCTCTTTTTTTATTACTCATTTGACTTACTGTTAGTGCTAGCTTAAGATAACTTACCGAAACCCGTCTGAGCGCGCCGCAATTTGCTGCTCCTTTTAGCATGAGACCACCCGAATCCGATGCTAATGTTAGCTTGTTCCTCTTCCGGTGTTCGCCAGCTCCGCTCGTTGCACGCGGAGATTTTGGGAGTTATCGCTGTTCCAGTCAAGACAACACAAAGTTCACCAAGTGTCTCCCGTAAATTAATCCGTAAGGAGAAGGTCCTCGCTGCTGCGAGGCTGCTGCAAGGCTGCAACGAGGCTGTACAATTGAAGCTCCGCTCCATCCGCCAGAAGCAGTGTCCCGTTGCCGCCGGTCCCTATGCCGGGAGTCCGCTCGTTTAATTTTTGCCGGCTGCGCGTTGGGAGCGATCGCAAATACACTAAAAATTGAACTAAAACATAAAAATAACAATTATACTTTATTTATAAAGCCATTTAAAAAAACCACAGCTGCAACAAAGTGCTGTACACATGAAATTAAGAACATATAAACAAAAGATGAGATGAAATCATGAAAAACAACAGTCATGTGTTTAATACAGAAGTGGGTTGAGCCTAACCAGGGGTTGCTAGGTGAGGGGCTGGACTCAGGTTTGAGGTGATTGGCTACGGCTTGTGACGTCAATAACTGCAGGAAGTGTGAATCCAGGTGTATTTATCAAAAATAAATAAATCTACTTAGAGTAAATAAACCACTGGGTGCATTTTTTTGGCACAAGGACTGTTTTTTTATGAAGTAAATACCCAAAGTTGAGTAAAAAAAACATTAAAAAGTGAATTTTGCATCTGTGGTCCCCTTTAAGAAGAATTGGGAGGTTAAGAGAGGAAGTTTATCTTGCATTTATGAAACCAGATGACACTCTTCCGTACGCGTCCAGCTAAGATATCATCACACCTCCAGCAAGCAAACAGCGGCTCCTTTACCTTAAGACGTCCGCCTTGGTTCTGGTAAAGAGCTGTGATCAGCTTTGGACTGACGAGTCGTCGGTCCCGCAAGTCCAAGCTGGACTCCAGACGTGTTTACCTTGTCGGTGTCGGTGATACTCGCTTTCGTCGGCAGAAGCCGTGGCAATCGTGGTTTTTTGGCTCAAGATAAATTATTCCAGGAAGGAATAACAAAGTTTGAGCTTACGCTCATTCGAAGTGGACTCATAACAGCAAGTTATCAGTCCCAGCTGGATGACGAAGGTCGTTAGCTCTTGACCAAGCGTACCCCAGCCCTTTGGGAAGGTTCACATCTCTTTTGAAGCTCCCAGCAAACTCTGAAGCGTTTCCGCAAAAGTTAGAACTTAAAAGAGAATTTTAGAGGAGAGAAACTTGTCTCTCTTTCATTGGTCCACTTGTTATCACTATTCAAGGTGAAATTCAGCGCAGAGAAGGAAATTGTTTAGGAAAAGTATCTGAGTGAGAGACTTACAGACGCTAGATGAGAGTTTTAGCTTAAACTCGACAAAAACAATTTCAGTGTAAGTCAGTTTGACATTTTAGCTGAACTTTGACACCTTTTCACTTGCAGAAATGACACATTGATGTTTCATATTTAAAGAATAACAGCATATAACATATATCATGAAAATGGCAAAAGTTATTCTTTTGATCACATCAGCCTAAAATCAAAGATAGAAATAGTCTCTTTTGGTGACTAATGTTCTCAGAATACAGCTAATGGAATGATTTTGTGGTAAATGTCTTGCTTTACTGAGCGGTTAGTAAAGGTCATCTCTGGACAGTTCAAAAACCTTAGTTTGACCCTGGGTAGGTCCACTACACCTCTACTACACGAGCCCAGCTCTGGCTCGCCGATACATCTCCCCTCTGGGAGGGATCTTCTTTTCCAGATGGACGGTCGGGTTTTGCACCGCGAACCGGACTGACTCCGGCTCTGGATCTGGCCCCTGCAGAGCCGGGGCCCTTTTTTGTAGGATACGCCTGGTCAGTGGGACGTACAATGGCTAATGCGTGGGTGCAATCCACGCAGGCCATCTATGCTAATAAGTGGACGGCCTTTGTAACCTGGTGCCGCGATAAAGGGCAGGATCCGGTGCAGTGTTCAGTCTCTGACATACTGACCTTCCTGCAAGCATTACTGGATTGAGGACGGTCCCCATCTACTTTGAAGCTATATGTGGCTGCCATTTCCCATTAGCATATCAGCCTGATTTGTTTTTCAGTGGGCAGAGACAAGGATGTTGCACTGTTTTTGGAGGGTGCTCGGCGTTTGCACCCACCCTACCGCCCGTGGCACCAGCATGGGACCCTTCTCTGGTACTTGAGGCTCTTCTGTCCCTCCCATTTGAACCCCTGGCATCTGCAGACCTCAAATGGCTCTCACTGAAGACGGCATCCCTTTTGACGATGGTTTCCGCAAAACGTGTGGGGGAGTTACAGGCTCTCTCGATAGTCGAGCCCTGCTGCTGGTGGAACCCTGATGGCTCAGGTGACACGCTGTGGCCTGATGTGGCATTTATGCCTAAAGTGTCCCTGCCAGCAAGTACAGTAATACCCAACTGCTCCATCTTGCCCGGTTTGACACCAGTGATTCCTCCGAACAACTGTGCCTTGTTCGTGCACTTGAGGCATACATGGCCGCTATAGCGCCCATCCGGAGGATGAATGGCCTTTTTTGTGTGCTACGCTGGCCCACGGAAAGGTCAGGCACTCTCTAAGCAGCGACTGGCACACTGGGTTGTGGATTTGATCTCCAAAGCTTATGCCTTGCCGGACCGGCCACTGCTGGCGGGAGTGTAGTGCCATTCTACGAGGGGCATGTCGACCTCGTTTGCCGCCATGACATTATATGTCGCACAGCCTCCTGGACATCACCAAGTGCCTTTACTTGGTTTTACAGGGTGAATGTGGCTGCGCCCCATCCTTTGCAAGGAGTTCTGGAGCAACATACCTCTCCATCACATTATGGTGAGTGACGTGGTAGTTGTTCCTTGAACGTTGCCAATTCTTCGTGACCGTGCTGCCATGCGTCATCCGTGCTTGAAGCACTGCCTCTGGCGGTCAGGAGGGATGAAATAGAATGAAAGTTACTACTGTAACTATGGTTCTATGAATCCCGGATGACCGCCAGAGTGCTTAGTCCCTCGGAATCCTTGCTTTGTGAGAAGATTGAGGGACTGGGTCCCGGGTGCGACGTGCCTATATAGAGTCACGTGGGTCCCCGGTAGGTCACGGGGTGACGTTGCCATTTGTACTCGTCCTGCGCATGCGCAAGAATGCTCATTCATGCTTGAAGCATTGCCTCTGGTGGTCATCTGGGATTCATAGAACCGTAGTTACAGTAGTAACTTTCATTTCATTGAAATTCATTTGCTTGTTCGTGAGATATTTTGCTAACAGTGCACACATGTACACACTAATGCCTGTAGTTCACATCGCTATAAGGAAGAAAGTGAGCCACACATGTGTTTGTGACTTTTCTAATCGAGAAAAACTGTCAACAACTGCAGAATTAAACAAATAATCAGCCTGATGTGCAGATAAACAGCCTAAAATCCACTTCCTGCTGAAATATAAAAACATTATAAAGCTGAGAACAACTCGTTAAAACCCAGGAGCATCAGGTTTTGAAACCTCAACGTGAACATTCTAATTATCCTGAACTGAAGCTGGAGGTGTCACTAACGAAGTCCCCAAGTAATTATTCAGTCGCCCAGTAATTATTCTCTCAGGATTTCATCACCTGCAGGCTTGAAGTCATGACATCACCTACAGAAGTTTTTATTTCTAGGAACAAACACAATAACAGAATCCTCCCAGAAACAGGACTTCCTGTTGAGGTTGAAAAGCCAGAAAAAAACATGTAGTTGTTCTTAAAAATGGCCCTCGGTGGTGTCAGTGTTTTTATTTTATATACAGGTAGTCCTCGACTTACGACGGTCTCGAGTTATGACGTTTCGCAGTTACGACGCATCTCCCATTTAATTTTTTTATATATATACTGTGTAGGAGGTCATGAAGAGACGACACAGGAGACGAGCTGCAAAACTCCTTCTTTAATCAACTCCTACAGAACTGGCGGTAAAACCCAAGAACCGCCTTATATATCACCATACCACATCCGGTCCTCTGGACCTTTCACAATAAAACATCCGGTAACACATTCGGTCCACTGGGTGTGAGTAGAGCCCCCTAGTGGTCCACCACACACGCCCCCCCAGAACACCCAGTAAGGTCCATCACTAGTCCAGCAGTTTAGGTTTGATCAAACGCCCAGAACGGCTGAACTTGGGCCCTGCGTAATCAGTCTGATGAAGCGGGGGGCGACGAGGAGGGCCTGCAGAAGATTCAGGCTCCAATGGACGTTGAGAGTCTCTGGAAGGAGGACCGCAGTCCGTTAGCAATGTGGATGGAGGTCTGCCCCTGCGAGGAGCCTGGGCCGTAACAACCTGATCATCTGACATAACATGAGCTGGTTTAAGCCTATCGATACAGACAGTCTCAGTACGACCCCCTAAATCTAAAAGGAAGTGTTTTGGACCTGGTTGAAGAACACGAAACGGTCCATCATACAAAGGCTGTAGTGGTGTCCTGTGTGCATTGTGTTTGACAAAAACAAATTTAGAGGACTCCAGACTCTTAGGGACAAATGACTGCGGTAAACAATGGTGTACCGGGCCGGGGACACGAACAGAGCCCTCCTGAGAGGAAAAATGGAGCAACGGCGGAGCGAACTGTGGTGAGGGTACCTCAGGTAAAAACTCACCGGGGACGCGCACAGGCTGACCGTAAACCAGCTCAGCCGGGGAAGAGCTCAGGTCCTCTTTGGTTGCGGTACGTAAACCCAACAAAACCCAGGGAAGACGGTCAATCCAGTTGTCACCGGTCAATGCCGCGCGAAGTGCAGCTTTCAATGACCTGTGAAACCGTTCACACAAACCATTAGCTTGGGGGTTGTAAGCAGTGGTCCTGTGAACGTTAGTCCCCAGACCCTTGGCCATGGTAGACCAAAGCTCAGAAACAAACTGCGGGCCCCTGTCCGATGTAATGTCTGAAGGGGGGCCAAAACGCGCAACCCAGGTAGACAAAAATGCCCGGGCCACCACTGCAGCTGTTGTGGATGTCAGAGGAACCACCTCAGGCCACCTGGTGGTCCGGTCTATTATAGTCAGCAGATGAGTAAAACCCTGTGATGGAGGCAGAGGGCCCACCAGGTCTACGTGCACATGATCAAACCGCCGACCAGGAATGGAGAAAGGTTCCAAAGGTGCTTTGGTGTGCCTGTTAACCTTAGCACGCTGGCATGGGACACACGCTGCTGCCCATTCCTTAACTGCTTTACGCAGACCGGGCCAAACAAACTTTGAACTGACCAGTTTCACCGAGGCTCTAACACCTGGATGAGAAAGGGAATGTAAAGAATCAAAAACGCGGCGTCGCCATGAAGCTGGAACCAGAGGGCGGGGCCTGCCAGTAGAAACATCACAGAGCAGGAGAGGACCTCCGTCATTCACCTGCCGTTCCTCCAACTCGAGGCCTGTGGGCCCGGACTGGAGCTCGAGTATTTCTGCGTCGCTACGTTGGTCCGCAGCCATAGCAGAAAAATCGATGCCAACGTACACGGGAGAGATCAGCACCCGGGAGAGACAGTCGGCCACCACGTTGGATTTTCCAGCCACATGCTGAATGTCTGTAGTAAATTCAGACACCGCTGCGAGGTGGCGTTGCTGGCGAGCAGACCAGGGGTCAGAAATTTTTGACATAGCAAACACCAAGGGTTTGTGGTCAACATATGCAGTGAACTGGCGGCCCTCCAGGAAAAACCTGAAATGGCGTGTGGCCAGGTAAAGCGCCAGCAACTCTCTGTCAAAAACACTGTATTTCAGCTCATTGTCCCGCAGCGTACGGCTGAAAAATGCAAGCGGCTGCCAAACCCCGGAAACCTGCTGTTCTAACACAGCCCCCACCGCAACATCAGATGCGTCGGTTGTTAAAGCTATTTGTGCCGCTGGGGATGGATGGGCCAAAAGGGCAGCAGTGGCCAGTGCAGCTTTAGCATCACCAAATGCCTGTAGGCGTTCTGGTGTCCAGTCCACACTGTCGTTGGGCTTTTTCTTTTTTAACGCTCCATAGAGCGGTCGCAGCAGGTGTGCTGCCCTGGGGAGGAAACGGTTATAGAAATTAACCATTCCCAAAAATTCTTGTAGCGCTTTAACAGACTGGGGCTGTGGAAATTTGGACACCGCCTGCACTTTGGTTGGTAACGGGACGGCACCACTAGCAGAAATGCGGTGGCCCAAAAAGTCAATGACTGGCAACCCAAACTGGCATTTCGCTGTATTTACAATCAGGCCATGTGCTGCCAGGCGCTGAAAAACCTCACGGAGGTGGGACATGTGCTGGTCAGCCGAGTTGCTAGCCACCAGGATGTCGTCCAGATACACAAATACGAAGGATAGTCCCCTTAGGACTGAATCCATCAACCGCTGAAATGTTTGTGCTGCACCTTTAAGACCAAAAGGCATGCGTAAAAACTCAAACAGGCCGAAAGGCGTGATAACAGCGGTCTTAGGGACATCCTCCACATGCACAGGAACCTGGTGGTACCCCCGTACTAAATCTACTTTAGAAAAAATGGAGGTCCCAGCCAGGTGCACTGAAAAGTCCTGGATGTGGGGGATGGGATAACGATCGTTCTCTGTGATGTTATTAAGGCGGCGGAAATCCCCACATGGACGCCATTTGCCGTTTGCTTTGGGCACCATGTGGAGGGGGGAGGCCCACGGACTGTTTGAACGCTGCACGATGCCTAAACGCTCCATGTTAGCAAACTCTTCCTGTGCGATTGCTAGCTTAGTAGCATCGAGGCGGCGTGCACGTGCGAAAACCGGGGGGCCCGTCGTGGGGATATAATGTTCGACCCCATGTTTTGTGGTTGTGTTGGCAAAATTAGGAACAGTCAGTGAGGGGAACTCAGACAATAAACGTTGAAACACATTACCCGAAGCTAAAAAGTTAGCATGCATTAAAGGCCCAGCTCCTCGCGTCTCACAAGGCAGTGACGAAAAGGATACAGCGTCGATCAAGCGTCTGTTAGCAATGTCAACGAGGAGCCCGTGAGCACAAAGAAAATCAGCCCCTAAAATAGGAACTGAACTCGCGGCTACAACAAAGTTCCACTGGAAGTCCCGGTCATGGAAACGAACAGTCACCAACCTTTCACCAAACGTCCTGATGGGAGAGCCATTGGCCGCGGTTAGTTGCGGCCCGCAGCCTTCTGCCAACCTGTCGGAGCCAGCCGGGGGAACGAGGCTCTTCTGCGAACCAGAGTCCACCAGGAACCGCCTCCCCGACTTCGAGTCTTCGATGAAAAGCAGCTTTTCCCTGTCGCCAACAGCCGCGGCTGCCAACGTGCGCTGGCGTCGTGGTTTTTCCTGCGGCCTGCAGCTGCACGGCGGGACGCACCGTCGTGCTTTGGCGCCAAAGCGCTGGTGGTAGGAACAAAGGACGGCTCCTGTCCGCCTGCGGGTCTTTTCACCTGCTGCCACCGATGGCTCGTCCGGCGCTGAGGGCGTTGCTTGAAGCTGCGGTGCTGCTGGAGATCCGGGGACTGCCGCTCGGACCGCGAAGGTCTTCGCAGTTAGAAGTTTGCGGTCGGCTTCTTCGGCCAGCGCGCGGTAATCCTTCTGCCGCAGAAACGGGGAGTTGGCCAGGACGGTGCGCACTGGAGCTGGAAACTGGCGGAGGAGGAGGTGGAGGAAGAGAAACTCGCAGTCGCCTGATCCCCGCAAGGACAACATGCTCTCGACGAGCTCAAGAGCTGTGCCATCGCCCAAACCGGAGAGGGAAAACAGTTTCTCAGCGCGCTCCGCGTCTGAAAGTGAGTAACGCCTCAGGAGCAGCTCTTTGAGGGCGTCGTATTTTCCTTGTGCCGGAGGAGCCTGGAGCAGGCTCAGTGCCCGCTGGGTCGACAGTGGATCCAGAGCGGCGACCACATAGTGGTATTTTGTGTCGTCTGCAGAAATCCCTCGAAGGGCAAACTGTGATTCGACGTGGGCGAACCACGCCGGGGGGGCGTGCAGCCAGAAGTCCGGGATTTTAACGGCCACCGCAAAAGCATGCGGGGCCGCCTGTGGAGGTTCCACAGCCGCGGACATCTGAGGAGAGCTGGCTGGAGCGTCAGATGTCGGCATATTCAATTCACGAGGTCACCAGTGTAGGAGGTCATGAAGAGACGACACAGGAGACGAGCTGCAAAACTCCTTCTTTAATCAACTCCTACAGAACTGGCGGTAAAACCCAAGAACCGCCTTATATATCACCATACCACATCCGGTCCTCTGGACCTTTCACAATAAAACATCCGGTAACACATTCGGTCCACTGGGTGTGAATAGAGCCCCCTAGTGGTCCACCACAACTGTATATTTTGAAATTTTATTTTGAAAAGCAGAGTTACGCAGTTTCTGGTTTCCGGTTTTACGTAGTAAACGTAGCTGCGGAGGAATTCTGCCCTGTACTCTCTAAAAAAGCTAAGTCTGGTCCTCTGGACATTCAAAAAACAAAACAAACTTGTACTGTGAACGCGGTTTTACGTTGTAAACAAATACGGAGGATGGACCGAGCTGGACGGCGGTTTTACGTCGAAAAACAAATGGAGAATACGGAGGAGGGACGGAGGAAACGGCTTCACCAGCATACTAGTAGGAAATTAACTCTTTTCCCCCTTCATTATGACTCCCAAATGTATGTGTTTTTTGATAATTATGTAGGGTACTGTGTTAGGATAGGCTAAGTGCTTGGTAAAATACATTACTGTACGTATAAGGTGCATTATGTACGTATGTTCCAACTTACGTCGAAATTCGATTTACGACGCCGCGTAGGAACGGATCTCAGTCGTAAGTCGAGGACTACCTGTATTATTATCTGTAAACTTTAGCAGCTCTTACTAAAACAAACAGATTCATTTTTGAGCTTAGCTTTTTCAATTGCTCTTTGAATTGCAGACGTGACAAACGAACGAGCGTTTAACGGAGTCAAACGTGTCCAGATGTTGAGGAGGATGTGAAACCAGACGCGCTTCCAATCACAAAACCAGTCAAACGCTCCTCGGCAGTTCTGAAAGTTCAGCAAAAAGCTGCTAGTGATTGTTTAACTGGGGGTGTTGCAGGGGGGGAACGTCTAAAACATGCAGGACAGGTGGTCCTGAGGACCACCGGCCTCCTCAGACTGAGTGACGTCATCAGAGCTCTAATAAAACTGCTTTGTGTATGTCAGGCTGCAAACATCAGCAGTTTTAACACAGTACATTCAAAAATCTGAAGAGGATCAGTTTCTGTTTCAAAAACAGCAGTTTTTAAAGTTATTCATTCAGTTATTATTGTTGGTCTGAACTTTAAACATTTACCACTTGTAAGAAATTACTGTCTCAGTTTGAAAACAGGAAATGATGAAACTTCATTTCATAATCGTGCTGCCACAATGTGGAGTTTCCGTGATGCTTTAAAAAAAAAGATTTGACTCAGACTGAGTTGGAGTTGCTCCACAAAACAGAATTTGAATTAATTACTTGGCTGAAAATGCTTAGATGAATGAGTCTTATATAGGCAAACTAAAGAAACATGTTTGTTAGAGGTTACATTTCTGAGCATCAAGGTTTTTGAAGGTGAGGAAAAACTTAAGGATTGGTGGGCCGATTATTAAATTCTTTGCTTTAGTCAGGAAATGGTGATAACGCTCGTCTTCTGAGACTGGCCATAAAAACAAATCCCCAAACAAGGTTAGTTTGCAATAAAGTGTGAAACTATGTTTGCATTGGCCCAGATGTCCTGAAACACCTGTGTAGTAATAAAACAGACACGTCACAATGTGCTGAAGGTGGGAGACACAGAGCAGCTGATGGACAGGGATTGCACTCAGATGTGCAGTAAAAACACAAAATTGTTTAATTCATTTGCATCATTTTGAGTTTTATTATAACAGAGAATGAAAGGCCACCAGGCTTAAATAAAAACATTTCCATCAAAATAAATTTAGCAGTTTCAGCTTCAACTGTTTAGTTTAGTTTGCACAATTAAAATACAGATCAAAGATAGTAAGAAAAAAATAATGACAATGCAGAAAGAGGCAGAAGCGGTGGATTTATAAATAATACAAATAATACAAATACTTTGTAATACAATACAAGAATATAAATAAATAAAAATAAATGTCACATTTTTGTCATCTGTGTATGTTTCCCATACAGTCAATTGATCCTAAAATTAGGAATACTGTACAGTCATACAGAAAATAAATAAATAAAAAAACACATCTGCAAAGTATTAATGGGAATTTGAATAAAAAAAGTAACACTTAAAGGTGACAATCCCAATTATTTAATTAAATACATTGTTAATTAACATTGCACTGCCCTCAAATCATTAGTCCTAGAAATCAACTTATTTGGATCTTTCACAGAAATATAACAAAAAGGCTAAAACAACAGGTCAGTTGTACAAAACTGGGAAAATCCTCTGTAGAGAAAAAAAAAGTATTTCCCCTTTAATTTTAGAGATTTTGTTCAGAAAGTAAAAAAAACAAACAAACAAAAACATATTTCCTCCAAAATACTTACAGCAACTGGAATACAGCTGTGGTGGCTTCACTTCCATTTAATAAAAAAAAAAAAAACAGGCTTTAATACTCAGGTTAGGTTTTGAACTTATTTAACTTTTTCTTTTAGCTTTCATTTAACAAAAAGAAAGAATTTTAATACATTACAGTTTGCTTGATTCAAATATTGATCAGGAAGCAAGTTGGAAAATGCTGACTGACAACTCAAGTGAATCAAAAATGTTTCTGCTTGAAGAACAGCAGTTTTTTAAAGTTGTTCATGTTTTGACTAGGGATACTCCGATCAGGTTTTTTGCTGCCGATCATCAATACCAATCACATGGATTGGCTGTAAATTTTCTGATTTAGATAAGGTGAGCGCTACAACTATGTGATATGGAAAATATGATCCATAAAATCACCTTAATTTGGATAAAAACATGTTTTCATTTACTTTATCAAGACAATATATATATATATATATATATATATA
>JBBPBX010086928.1:0-10313 GCA_038048925.1 Garcialebias charrua
AGAGTCCCAAGCCTCCGGCACCCGCCCCGAAACCACCCCAGCACAGCCGGGTCACCGACCGGCGACCCATGACCGCCGCCACCGACCACCCGAGGGCCCGCATGCCGTCCCTAGCCGTTTCTATTTTCAACAAATATAGTTTGCACTGTTTAGTCTATTTACTATCTTGTGATTGGACAACCTTATTATCCCATGAAGTCTGTGAGTTTGCGAGATCTTTGTCATTTGTGGAGTCATTGAACGTCTTGTAAGGTTTGATCTGATTTCGATGTACCCATTTAACAATTGGCTCTATGCGGCCTTTGCTTATTTTGATTCCGTAGACAATTGAAGACACTTTGTCTGTTATCAAATGAGGTCCAGTCCACCTGGGCATTAGTTTGCGGGCGAGAGTTCCGGTCCCGGACTCTCCTTTCCCGGTTGCAGGGGCGAACGTATAGTACCAGACTCTGTCTCCCACTTGGAGTTCATCGTGAGAGGCCTTCTGGTCATAGTACGCCTTACGTCCGTCAGCAGATTTTTCCAGGTTTTTCTGGGCGAAAGCAAAAGTGTTTCTGAGGTGTACATTCAAGTCTTTCATGTATTGTTGTGTGGTGTAGGCTGTTGCCATGGCGGCGTCGCCTGGTTGGTACAACAGGTGTAGAGGGAGAGTCATTTGTCGACCGGTCATCATCTCGAAGGGAGAGATGCCAGTTGATGTGTGTGGAGTGGCCCTAATGGCCATGAGGACCAGAGGGAGTTTCACGTCCCAGTCCTTGTGGTTTGCGGCTACGTATTTCTTCAAAATACTCACCACAGTTCTGTTTGCTCTCTCAACTTGTCCTGAAGCTTGTGGGTGGTAGCCAACATGGAAATTGGCTTTGACGCCTAGCGTCTTCCACATTTCTTTCATCACTTCACCTGTGAAGTGTGTACCTCGGTCTGAGTTCACCCTAAGGGGAAGTCCAAACCTTGAGAATACATGATTCATTAACAACATAGCAGTGGTTTGTGCTATGTCGTTAGGGGCTGGTAAGCATTCTACCCATTTTGTAAACACGCAAGTTACCGTGAGGAAATACTTGTTTCCTCTAGTGCTCTTAGTGAGTGGTCCAACCCAGTCGAACTGGATATCAGACCATGGAAATGCAATGCCTCTGCTTTGCAGTGGTGCTCTGTGGAGCGGTCTGGTTGGCTGAAACTGGCCGCAGACCAGGCACCCTTCAATGTAGTCTTTGACATCCTTTTTATACCAGGCCAATAGGCAATTTGTTTCAATGCCTTCAGCGTGGCGTTATCCCCTTTGTGTCCTGCGGACGGAAGATCATGGGCATGAACTAACATCACCCCCCTGTGGCCATGGGGAACCACGAATACAGGAGAGGACATTGGTCCATGAGCAAAAGTTAGGATGTCTTTGACTAGTTTTAGCTGTTTACGCAGCTGATAGAGGACTTTAAGGTCTGGATCGGAATCCAGTTCGCCTTTCGACTGAGTTTTTTTGTCTGGGTCAGTCAGGTACAGTATCATGGAATTGATAGCGGGGTCCAACTTCTGCAGTTGGATGATGTCTTGGTCAGTCAGTGCGGGTCGCACAGAGACTATGTTGTTAGCAGGTTTTGCTGCAGCTTGTGCGCGTGTAACTGCCATTACCTCAACTGTAGGTCACGTTGACTGAGTTTTAATTAACCAGGAGGGGTCGAAGGTCCATGGAGAACCTTCGTCAGCTCCCTCTTTGGCCAAAGAATCTGCAAGGTCATTGTAGTACTTGTCATCGCCTGGGACTCTTGAATGTCCTGGAACTTTCTTCCAGTAGATCTGTAAGTCGTGTGATGTCACCAAGTGATCACACGCCATGAAAAGCTCTTTGTGTTTGACCACTTTTCTGTCGCTTGTGAGAAAACCGTTCTGTTTCCACCCAGCGAGATAACACGCGAAACTTACACGAGCATAGTTAGAGTCAGTGCAGATGACTAGCGTCTTGATGGAGCGTTCTACTACCATCTGTAGAGCTATTAGGATTCCTGCAATCTCAGCGTACTGAGAAGTCTGGGAGCCTAGATTGTAGCTGAAAGTGTTCTGTTCTTGGTCTTGGAGGAGGACCCCCCCAACACCTGCCCTGCAGATGTTGTCTTTGCGGAATGAAGATCCATCCACGTACAATGTTGTCATACCTTTACAGATATTCTCATCAAAGAAGTGGTGATTCGGATCTTCTGTCACTAAGGGTTTTTCCTCAGCTGGCGGTTGGGAGACTGGTACATCCTGTGTACATTTTTGGCAGATTGCCAAGTCAGTCCCCAAATGTGACTTCTTGTTTAGACCATAGCGGATGTCTAGGTCAAAACTCTGAAGCGCCATGAGCCACGTTGCAACACGTGAGTTTGTTACCAGACCATCTCTGATGCGTTCACTGTTAAGAAAAGTCACTGGCTGGTGTTGCGTTTCACACAATGATTTTCTGTCCACCAATGTAGCTGGAGAAATGTTTAACTGCCCACACTGTGGTCAGTAAAGCTTTCTCACAGTCTGAGAATCTCAACTCGGGGCCTGCCATCGTCTTGCTGGCGTAGGCTACTACACGTTTGTCTCTGTCGTGTATTTGGTACAGACCTGCACTTATGCAATGAGCTGAGAAGCCCACTTCCAAGTAAAACTCTTTGTTGTAGTCTGGGTAGACTAAACATGGGGCTGACTTGATCCTGTTTATAAGAGCGTCCATTGCCTGCTGTTGCTTGTCAGTCCAGACAAATGGAACGTCTTTCCTTAGGAGTTCAGTCAGTGGTTTCGCAAGGTCTGCATAGTTTTCTATGAATTGGTTCGAGTAGTTACACACGCCCAGAAAACTTTGCAATTCTTTGAGATTGGTGGGGACTTTGAGATTGTTGAGGCCTTGGGTGCGAGTCAGCTGTGGTTGTACTCCGTCTGGACCTACAAGTAGGCCAACGTAGTCCACCTTGGTTCTGTACCATTGGCATTTTGACAGTGATATCTTAGCACCAGCAGTTGTTAGTTGATTCAGAACGTGGTCAATCTCAGCCAAATGTGAGTCCAGTGTTGGCTGCCTCAAAAGGACATCGTCCACGTAAATCAGTGTCCCACGCTCGTGGGCGTCTGGACATGCTCTGTTTAAGAAGATGTTGAACTCAGCAGGTGAGTTAGCATAGCCAAAGGGACACCTGTTAAAGGTGTATTGACGGCCACCAAAAGTGAAAGCTGGTTTATATTTGTCCTAGTCGTGCACAGGGATGGTCCAAAAAACAGAGGCCACGTCGAGGGTCGAAAAGTACCTACCATTGGTGACCTTGGGCAATTCCTGTTAGAGCTGCGTCATAAGCCATCTGGATAAGGGAACTTGTTTGTTTAGCTTTATGTAGTCTATAGTGAGTCTCCACTTACCATTTGGTTTTAACACCGGCCATAAAGGCGCCGAGTAAGTGCTGTTACAGTATCGGATGATAGCTTTTTCTAACAGGTCATCAATGATTTCCCTGATAGGTTGATGTGCTGCCAGAGGAATCTTGTATTGTCTGACAAATGCAGGTGGAGCATTAGGCGGAGTTGGGATGCTCACTGTATGGAGCGTGGTCAACCCACAATCCATCGAGTCAGTTGAGAATGATTTCTCATATTTTAGAAGAACTTTGCGAAGTTTGTCCCTTTCTTCATCAGTTTTCAGGGCGTCGGCTTGGGCGACCACCTGGTCAATCTGTGAAGCAATTGAGAGGGGTTCTTGTTCTTTGGGGAGCTCCAGTGAGTCCCCTTCAGTGTCGTAAAACCTGTCAACAGGTAGTGCACTGTAAGTTTGAGGGCCTAGACTGTCTCCTTTGTTGAAACCGAACCTGTGGACAGTGTCCTGGTCGGACTCAGTGGGGGAGAAAAGAGCTATGGCCTGTGTTGGTTTCGTGAACAAGACTTGCCCCGTGTGTTGACTTGGGATCAAGTTTTCTGGGAGTCCTCCCAGAAATGGAATGCTTAGCTCAAAATCATGAAAATCAGTAGAGATCAACCATCCTAGCTGTGTGTGTTTTGGGATCAGTACCTCTTCTGTGCTTGTGTTGCACACAGCAACAGTCGTGGTTCTGCAGTCGAGGGTCACTTGGCATGTGGCCTCCATGGACAGTCCTAAGTTGAAAAACATAGGAGATGGTTGAAAGTATGCCTGTTTTTTGCTAATAGTTTGTCCTTTCATGATGTGAATCATCACCGGCTTGTTCATAACCTGAGGTGGTACCACAGTGTTATGGCTGTTAGCAACCTGGCAGACCTCTGGTATGTCTGTCCAGCCTTAAGGTTCTCTGTGGTTAGCACAGGAGAGTCCCTCGTGGTTGTGTCTAGTGACCACAGTACATTGTTGTTGATGTCCACTCAGACACCTAATCTTACAAAATGTCGGAGCCTATGTAGGTTGCATGTGGTAAGTTTGGGACCACGAGGAACAGGTGGTCCAGTTCTCGTTGGTTCCCATTTAGTTTCAGGTCAATGATCCCTTTTACGGTCATTACCCGTTTATCGTTGGGGTCTAACGAAAAGCGGAAAGCTTTTTTGTTCATTCCTAGACCCAACTGTTTTTGAACCAAGGTTCCATAGAAAGCTTGGCTGATCGCTGATTTCTCCGTCCAAGGGGACAGAACAGCATAATTGGTGTGTGATCCTTGGATCTCAACACCTTTGACTACCTGTGGTAGGTAGTGTTCAGTGGGTGCCAACTGTTTCAGCTCGCAGAGGGGGCTCTCTTGTTGGTCCTCTTCTGCCTCACCTGTTGTTGAAGGTTCACTCTCTGGGATCATGCTCTTGTTTGAGGATTCCTTTGTGCCTTCCGTGGTACCTGCTGTTAGATAGTCAGTGTCACCTTGTGTAAGCATATCGATCGGCAGTGGTTGGCTCACTCTGGTCCACATTGTCTGATCGCCATAATCTATAATCGCGTTGAAGCGGTTTATAAAGTCTTGGCCGACCAAAAATGGGAATGAGTCAACTGTGGACACGTGTACTGGGTGGTATAGCGTCGTTTCGCCAATCTGCATGTGAACCATGGCTATAGCTGTTAGGGTTGTTCTCGTCTCTGAGAGTCCCTGCAATACTACAGCACATTCTTTGAGGGGTATTTCCCTGTCAACACCGTTAGCGGCTAGCCGTAGCTCCTCCAACAGTGTGGGTGACATAATGGTTATGTCGGCCCCACCATCCAGGAGGGCCTCTTCTGTGAGGACCCCTTCCAATGTGATTGACAGGTAAGCTTTCTTAGCGGGCCCCTTCCTGATAATGTTACACAGGAACCTATCAGGTGTTTTTCGACGTTTGTTACGTCTACCATTGTCTGTGTCATTTTCATTCATCTGTACTGGTAGTGTAGTCACCCATGGGTCCGAGTGTTCGGTTTGATACGATTCATTGTCCTTAGTGAGTGAGGTCCCCCCCCCCCTCTTTCTGATGAGGGGCTCTCGGACTCTGTAACAATGATGTCATGGTTACAGTCAACGTCTTGTTGATTTTCTGTACCCTGATTGTCAGCATCCTGACCATCAGTATCTTGGTGACTGTCAGCAATTTTGGCATTGTTGTTATTTTTGTGTTCTGAGTTACTATCAATGATAGTGCTACACATTACTCCAGGTTTGTTTTCCTTGTTTGTTTTGTTCAAACTTTCTAACAGCCGATGTATGTTCTCCATCTCTTCTGAGGAAAGAGGTTTAGGGCCTTTTTTTTGGAAATTCTGTGGGTTTTTCCTCGACCCGGACTGTTCAGTCTGAGATGCAGGAGCTGGCGCATTACATGGGGGTCCCCTCTGGGACCACCCTTTTTCATATGAGTCTCCTTGGGATCCTTTTTTTTTTCTTTTGGAATGCCCCCCTTTTTGATATTGGGGTTCATCCTCTTGATGCGGCCTGTACCACTTCGGGTCTCTGGACCCCTTTTGGTCTTTGTTCCAGCGGACACCTTCATTTTGCGGTTTGTTAGGTTGGAAATTTAGTTTCTTCTCGCCCCCCTTAAAAGAGTGAGCTGGCGCTCTTGCTCCTTCAAGTTCTAGCGGTTGGTATCTGACCTTTTCACCTGGATACACTTCTAAGGGTTTCTTGTGTCGCTTGAATGTTTCAAAAACATGTATAGCGCACTCCTTTAATTCACGCATGGTTTTGTCTTTGTAGTCGGCCATGATGTTGGCCGATGAACTAATCTCTGCATGTAGATTGTTCATAAAAAGAAACTTAAAATCACGCTCATCCTCCATACCTGGCTCATTTCTGTCACCAAAAAAGGCCTAGAAAAGTTTGTCATAATATGGAATCGGATGTTCATTTAGCCCCTGAGTGATTTTCAATGCGGCTAGGTAGCCAACCTCTCCCATGCGAGGAGCATGTTCTCGCAGTAGAGTTTCACAGAAAAGTTTGTAATCCTTCAAAATGGCGACTGGTCGACGCGCAATGAAGTGCTGCACTTTCCTGCTTATGGTGAGTTTCATCAAACCCACTCTATTGTCAACCGTAGCGTTCGGATAGCATGCCAGTTTAAACTCAATGGCCCTCATTCACGAAAATGTTCGTATTTTTATCCTAAATTTCTCCTACTTTTGTTCGTACGAAGCGTTCGTACGAACATGCCACGTCAGATTCAACAAAGTCTTCTATCCTGAGGAAACGTGTGTAAATGGGTTGCGTAAATATGATGAATCCCACCTGTTCTAAACAGCTGCGCGTGCACGCGAGAGGTTATTTACATAATTCCCACCCCTCAAAACACCATATAAGGCCACGTTTCCTGCCTTCTGACAGCAGGAAGTGTCCATTCATTCAAACTCAAGAAGTAAAAGGAGGAACTTCACGCGTTCGGAGATCTGCTCTCAGTCGCGCTGTGGCTACCACCCCCCACCCCCCCGCAAGTGTCGGATGGTCAAATATCTTTAATTTTAGTGTACTGTGTTACATTATAGTTTCACTTATTCAGAAGAGCCGTGGCGCACCGCTACCCCCCCCACCCCCCCGCAAGTGTCGGATGGTCAAATATCTTTAATTTTAGTGTACTGTGTTACATTATAGTTTCACTTATTCAGAAGAGCCGTGGCGCACCGCTACCCCCCACCCCCCGCAAGTGTCGGATGTGTTTTTGAACAGAAGCATTTTAAAATGTCTCGAGACTACAGTTAACTTCATATTAATATTGTAGTGCATATGTCTCCCGTGGGTCGTACAGTATCAGAAATCAAGAATAAATGGTTTGATCTGCAAATGGCTTCAAACAAACGTCTCGCCGCAGCACGGACAGGAGGAGATCAAGGAATAGTCTGCGAGATGGATGGACAATAAATGCCACGCTGCAAGACTCGTGCCAACATGTTTTGCAGCACAAATGGGTCATGCGCGCACCTCCTGGTCAGCGCGCAACCACATTCTGCAGGTTATATTTCGAATCAGATATAATAATCAATTGCTCCGATGGTGTTTGGCACAAGATCAGTCTTAATTCGTACTTGTTCTGCGGCGGTGTATGGGGATTTTATGTACCTGGGTGTTAATATGAGGAGCGGCTTTGATGACCAAGGGGAGCGCACGACTGAAGCCTGCGCGACACACCAGACAAATTAAACTTAAAATTATAATTCTAATTCAAACAGAATAACCTATTGTCAAGAATAATTATGGTGCGTGATTTTTTTAAACCCAAAATATTTTCTAAATAACGAAATATGAAGTTATTCGTGGAGAAGATCCGTCTGGATGACAGCAGACTGACGCTCCTAAATTATACGACAGGTCCGGACCACTCGTAAATTTTGTTCGTATCTGAAGAAAATCGTAGGATACGAAAACATTGTTGAATGCCGCAAATGATCCTAAATCACTCGTACGCACAGTTTAAGAACAAATCTGTGCGTACGAATGGTTCGTGAATGAGGGCCATTGTCTTTCAGATAGGTATTGGTTTCAGTTAAAACATACAGGTAGTCCCCGACTTACGAGCGAGTTCCGTTACGAGTTGCTCGTAAAGCGAAAATTCGTAACTTGGAACGGCCGCCACGTGTCTCGTAAGTCCGGAATTTCGCTCGTAAGTTGGAACGGTTTTGCTAGCGCGACTACAAACACTCGTTTTTCATCGAAAAACTGCTTACGAGTGCATAAAAATGATCGGAAACGTGTGTCCACATGTTTAGCTAACGAACTGTGGTGAAAAAACACAGAAAAACTCGGTATTTTTTGCGTTTTTTCCAAAAATTCGCCAGCTCGTAAGTCCGGAACCTCGTAGGTCAGAGCGCTCGTAAGTCGGGGACTACCTGTATATAAATAAACACAACACACACCTATATTATATATATATAAATAAATATACACACACAGCATACATATATAGGTGCGTGTGTTTATTTGCCAGTTATGAACGAAAATATTAGTATCATTTAATCACTGACTACATAAAATCAACACTAAAAGCTGTCTCTTAAATCATACCTGATCCTCTGGAAAAGAAAAGAGAAAAGAAAGAAAAAAGAAAAGAAAGGAAAAAGAAAAGGAAAAGAAAGGAAAAGGGAAAAGAAAATAAAGAAAAGGAAAAGAAAGGAAAAGGAAAAGAAGAAAAGCAAAAGAAAAGGAAAAGAAAAGAAAAAAAGAGGGAAAAGAAAAGAAAGGAAAAAGAAAAGAAAAGGAAAAGAAAAAATAAAAGAAGAAAAGAAAAAGAAAGGAAAAAGAAAAGGTAAAGAAAAGGTAAAGAAAAGAAAAAGATTAGAAAAGAAAAGAAAGAAAGAAAAGACAAAAGAAAAAGAATCTGATGGGCTAATTTCTAATCCTGTCCATTTTGGTCCCTATGGATCAGAACATCATCTCTGCCAGCTCCTCCTGTCTTTCCTGTCCAAACCAAACACCCCAGCAGGTCTCACCACCGTCTTGTTTCACTCTTGCACCTCTTCTTTCTTTTCTTTTTTTATTTTCTTTTCCTTTTATAGATGGCCTCCCTTCTCACCTTACAGCTATCCTCTTCCCACCAATATATATTTTTTATAGGATAGAAAGAAAGGAAAGACAGAAAGTAAGACTACAAAACAATTATCCACAAAAAGAGCACAAGGCAAACACACCCGACGCCGTCTGCAATCCTGCAAAGTACATGACAGATCACAGCAACAAAACACATAAGAGACATAACATTCATGACTTTGCAGTAGATTTCTATAAATATATATACCTATACCTACAAATATATGCATACATACATATACATTCCTATGCAGTCACATACCCATCTACATATCTACATATGATATCTACACATACATCCCCACATCCATTAGTGTGTGGTTGGGAGCAAACATTCAATAGCGACCATGAAGCATCAGAGATCCGCCCCCCAAGACCCGAGGAAGACATAAGGGGGACCAGAGCCCAAGACCCCAAGAAGGACCCCGAGCGCAGAGCCCCGAGGGCCACCCAAACAGGACGAACCACTCACCCACCCCCCAGATCAAACCATAGGGGAGAACCAGAAGATCCCCACCAGCGACTACACACAATGACCCCCCGGGGCCAACAACGACATGTTCACAGGCCCCCGCCTGAATCCGTTGCACCGACGTAGCCCCAGGCCTAGGCACCGAGGCCCGGGCACTGGGGACGCCCACCCATCAGGCCCCGGCCCAACAGGACCAGAGGACCCGAGCCCCACCAGGCAGCCACCAGGCCGAGCCGACACACGCCCAAGCGCCCAATCTCCGACACCGAGGGCCCCAAGCGCCCTGCCAGGCAAGGACACACCCCACTAGGGGGCCACCCGCTAAGGGCGCGACACCAAACAGCCCCAGCTGTATCGAAGAGGGGCCAGTCTAAGAGCCAGCCTGACAAATAGACATTCATACACCTCTCCTTTCTGACACTTGTCTCCATCCACTTCACCCTGCCTGCTCTCTCTTTTTCTTCTCCTCTTTGGTACCTTGTTGCTTTGGGTGGTCCTTAAACCCACCCACCTTCAGTAACTCCACTTTCCGTAGCTTCACTGCTCCACCTGTCTCCCTCTCATGAACACACTTAAGCCTGGTTTATACTTCTTGTCGCACGTCTTTTACACCCCGTTGAGTGCCCAGCGATGACGTAATTGCGTGTGTGTCACTGACCGCATTTGAGTGTTTATACTTTGAAAAGACTGGGGGATACATTATAGTGATCCCTCCCTCTTCCCTACCACTGCATACGTCACGCGCACTCCCACCGGACCGCCTCGGCGAGTTTCTCTTCAAAACTATCCATGTCAAAGCAAAAACAAAAACCGGCTTCTGGAAAGCCGTTTTCGCACTGCACAGCCCTCCCCTGAATGAAATTCAGCTCGCGCTGAAAGGCGGAAATGCTCTGATG
>JBBPBX010086929.1:0-14804 GCA_038048925.1 Garcialebias charrua
TTCTGTGTTATTCACCTGGATTATTGATCATAAATCAGGATGTTATTCTGTGTTATTCACATGGATTATTGATCATAAATCAGGATGATATTCTGTGTTATTCACATGGATTATTGATCATAAATCAGGATGATATTCTGTGTTATTCACATGGATTATTGATCATAAATCAGGATGATATTCTGTGTTATTCACATGGATTATTGAGCATAAATCAGGATGTTATTCTGTGTTATTCACATGGATTATTGAGCATAAATCAGGATGGTATTCTGTGTTATTCACATGGATTATTGAGCATAAATCAGGATGGTATTCTGTGTTATTCACATGGATTATTGAGCATAAATCAGGATGATATTCTGTGTTATTCACATGGATTATTGATCATAAATCAGGATGGTATTCTGTGTTATTCACATGGATTATTGAGCATAAATCAGGATGATATTCTGTGTTATTCACATGGATTATTGAGCATAAATCAGGATGATATTCTGTGTTATTCACATGGATTATTGAGCATAAATCAGGATGATATTCTGTGTTATTCACATGGATTATTGATCATAAATCAGGATGATATTCTGTGTTATTCACATGGATTATTGATCATAAATCAGGATGTTATTCTGTGTTATTCACATGGATTATTGATCATAAATCAGGATGATATTCTGTGTTATTCACATGGATTATTGATCATAAATCAGGATGTTATTCTGTGTTATTCACATGGATTATTGATCATAAATCAGGATGTTATTCTGTGTTATTCACATGGATTATTGATCATAAATCAGGATGTTATTCTGTGTTATTCACCTGGATTATTGATCATAAATCAGGATGTTATTCTGTGTTATTCACATGGATTATTGATCATAAATCAGGATGTTATTCTGTGTTATTCACCTGGATTATTGATCATAAATCAGGATGTTATTCTGTGTTATTCACATGGATTATTGATCATAAATCAGGATGTTATTCTGTGTTATTCACCTGGATTATTGATCATAAATCAGGATGGTATTCTGTGTTATTCACATGGATTATTGATCATAAATCAGGATTATTCTGTGTTATTCACATGGATTATTGAGCATAAATCAGGATGGTATTCTGTGTTATTCACATGGATTATTGATCATAAATCAGGATGGTATTCTCTGTTATTCACATGGATTATTGAGCATAAATCAGGATGGTATTCTGTGTTATTCAGATGGATTATTGAGCATAAATCAGGATGGCATTCTGTGTTATTCACATGGATTATTGAGCATAAATCAGATGGTATTCTCTGTTATTCACATGGATTATTGAGCATAAATCAGGATGGCATTCTATGTTATTCACATGGATTATTGAGCATAAATCAGGATGGTATTCTGTGTTATTCACATGGATTATTGAGCATAAATCAGGATGGTATTCTGTGTTATTCACATGGATTATTGAGAATGCATCAGGAAGGTATTCTGTGTTATTCACATGGATTATTGATCATAAATCAGGATGGTATTCTGTGTTATTCACATGGATTATTGAGCATAAATCAGGATGATATTCTGTGTTATTCACATGGATTATTGAGCATAAATCAGGATGGTATTCTGCATTATTCACATGGATTATTGATCATAAATCAGGATGATATTCTGTGTTATTCACATGGATTATTGATCATAAATCAGGATGATATTCTGTGTTATTCACATGGATTATTGAGCATAAATCAGGATGTTATTCTGTGTTATTCACATGGATTATTGATCATAAATCAGGATGTTATTCTGTGTTATTCACATGGATTATTGATCATAAATCAGGATGGTATTCAGCATTATTCAACTGGATTATTGAGCATAAATCAGGATGATATTCTGTGTTATTCACATGGATTAGTGATCATAAATCAGGATGGTATTCTGCATTATTCACATGGATTATTAAGCATAAATCAGGATGATATTCTGTGTTATTCACATGGATTATTGAGCATAAATCTGGATGGTATTCTGCATTATTCAACTGGATTATTGAGCATAAATCAGGATGTTATTCTGTGTTATTCACATGTATTATTGATCATAAATCAGGATGTTATTCTGTGTTATTCAACTGGATTATTGATCATGCATCAGGATGGTATTCTGCATTATTCACATGGATTATTGATTATAAATCAGGATGTTATTCTGTGTTATTCACATGGATTATTGATCATAAATCAGGATGTTATTCTGTGTTATTCAACTGGATTATTGATCATGCATCAGGATGGTATTCTGCATTATTCAACTGGATTATTGAGCATAAATCAGGATGTTATTCTGTGTTATTCACATGGATTATTGATCATAAATCAGGATGTTATTCTGTGTTACTCAACTGGATTGTTGATCATGCATCAGGATGGTATTCTGCATTATTCAACTGGATTATTGAGCATAAATTAGGATGATATTCTGTGTTATTCACATGGATTAGTGATCATAAATCAGGATGTTATTCTGTGTTATTCACATGGATTATTGATCATAAATCAGGATGTTATTCTGTGTTATTCAACTGGATTAGTGATCATAAATCAGGATGTTATTCTGTGTTATTCACATGGATTATTGAGCATAAATCAGGATGTTATTCTGTGTTATTCACATGGATTATTGATCATAAATCAGGATGATATTCTGTGTTATTCACATGGATTATTGATCATAAATCAGGATGTTATTCTGTGTTATTCACATGGATTATTGATCATAAATCAGGATGTTATTCTGTGTTATTCACATGGATTATTGAGCATAAATCAGGATGTTATTCTGTGTTATTCACATGGATTATTGATCATAAATCAGGATGTTATTCTGTGTTATTCACATGGATTATTGATCATAAATCAGGATGTTATTCTGTGTTATTCACATGGATTATTGATCATAAATCAGGATGTTATTCTGTGTTATTCACATGGATTATTGAGCATAAATCAGGATGTTATTCTGTGTTATTCACATGGATTATTGATCATAAATCAGGATGTTATTCTGTGTTATTCACATGGATTATTGATCATAAATCAGGATGTTATTCTGTGTTATTCAACTGGATTATTGATCATGCATCAGGATGGTATTCTGCATTATTCAACTGGATTATTGAGCATAAATCAGGATGTTATTCTGTGTTATTCACATGTATTATTGATCATAAATCAGGATGTTATTCTGTGTTATTCAACTGGATTATTGATCATGCATCAGGATGGTATTCTGCATTATTCACATGGATTATTGATTATAAATCAGGATGTTATTCTGTGTTATTCACATGGATTATTGATCATAAATCAGGATGTTATTCTGTGTTATTCAACTGGATTATTGATCATGCATCAGGATGGTATTCTGCATTATTCAACTGGATTATTGAGCATAAATCAGGATGTTATTCTGTGTTATTCACATGGATTATTGATCATAAATCAGGATGTTATTCTGTGTTATTCACATGGATTATTGATCATAAATCAGGATGTTATTCTGTGTTATTCAACTGGATTATTGATCATGCATCAGGATGGTATTCTGCATTATTCAACTGGATTATTGAGCATAAATCAGGATGATATTCTGTGTTATTCACATGGATTATTGATCATAAATCAGGATGGTATTCTGCATTATTCAACTGGATTATTGAGCATAAATCAGGATGATATTCTGTGTTATTCACATGGATTAGTGATCATAAATCAGGATGTTATTCTGTGTTATTCACATGGATTATTGATCATAAATCAGGATGTTATTCTGTGTTATTCAACTGGATTAGTGATCATAAATCAGGATGTTATTCTGTGTTATTCACATGGATTATTGAGCATAAATCAGGATGTTATTCTGTGTTATTCACATGGATTATTGATCATAAATCAGCATGGTATTCTGTGTTATTCACCTGGATTATTGAGCATAAATCAGGATGGTATTCTGCATTATTCAACTGGATTATTGAGCATAAATCAGGATGATATTCTGTGTTATTCACATGGATTAGTGATCATAAATCAGGATGGTATTCTGCATTATTCAACTGGATTATTGAGCATAAATCAGGATGATATTCTGCATTATTCAACTGGATTATTGAGAATAAATCAGGATGGTATTCTGCATTATTCAACTGGATTATTGATCATAAATCAGGATGTTATTCTGTTTTATTCACATGGATTATTGATCATAAATCAGGATGTTATTCTGCATTATTCACATGTATTATTGATCATAAATCAGGATGTTATTCTGTTTTTTTCACATGGATTATTGATCATAAATCAGGATGTTATTCTGTGTTATTCAACTGGATTATTGATCATAAATCAGGATGTTATTCTGTGTTATTCACATGGATTGTTGATCATAAATCAGTATGTTATTCTGTGTTATTTACCTGGATTATTGATCATAAATCAGGATGATATACTGTGTTATTCACATGGATTATTGATCATAAATCAGGATGTTATTCTGTTTTATTCACATGGATTGTTGATCATAAATCAGGATGTTATTCTGTGTTATTCAACTGGATTATTGATCATAAATCAGGATGTTATTCTGTGTTATTCACATGGATTATTGATCATAAATCAGGATGGTATTCTGCATTATTCACCTGGATTATTGATCATAAATCAGGATGATATACTGTGTTATTCACATGGATTATTGATCATAAATCAGGATGATATACTGTGTTATTCACATGGATTATTGATCATAAATCAGGATGTTATTCTGTGTTATTCACATGGATTATTGAGCATAAATCAGGATGTTATTCTGTGTTATTCACATGGATTATTGAGCATAAATCAGGATGTTATTCTGTGTTATTCACATGGATTATTGAGCATAAATCAGGATGATATTCTGTGTTATTCACATGGATTATTGAGCATAAATCAGGATGATATTCTGTGTTATTCACATGGATTATTGATCATAAATCAGGATGTTATTCTGTGTTATTCACATGGATTATTGATCATAAATCAGGATGATATTCTGTGTTATTCACATGGATTATTGATCATAAATCAGGATGTTATTCTGTGTTATTCACATGGATTATTGATCATAAATCAGGATGTTATTCTGTGTTATTCACATGGATTATTGATCATAAATCAGGATGTTATTCTGTGTTATTCACATGGATTATTGATCATAAATCAGGATGTTATTCTGTGTTATTCACATGGATTATTGATCATAAATCAGGATGTTATTCTGTGTTATTCACATGGATTATTGATCATAAATCAGGATGTTATTCTGTGTTATTCACATGGATTATTGAGCATAAATCAGGATGATATTCTGTGTTATTCACATGGATTATTGATCATAAATCAGGATGTTATTCTGTGTTATTCACATGGATTATTGATCATAAATCAGGATGTTATTCTGTGTTATTCACATGGATTATTGAGCATAAATCAGGATGGTATTCTGTGTTATTCACATGGATTATTGAGCATAAATCAGGATGGTATTCTGTGTTATTCACATGGATTATTGAGCATAAATCAGGATGGTATTCTGTGTTATTCACATGGATTATTGAGCATAAATCAGGATGGTATTCTGTGTTATTCACATGGATTATTGAGCATAAATCAGGATGGTATTCTGTGTTATTCACATGGATTATTGAGCATAAATCAGGATGGTATTCTGTGTTATTCACATGGATTATTGAGCATAAATCAGGATGGTATTCTGTGTTATTCACATGGATTATTGAGCATAAATCAGGATGATATTCTGTGTTATTCACATGGATTATTGAGAATAAATCAGGATGGTATTCTGTGTTATTCACATGGATTATTGATCATAAATCAGGATGGTATTCTGTGTTATTCACATGGATTATTGAGCATAAATCAGGATGGTATTCTGTGTTATTCACATGGATTATTGATCATAAATCAGGATGGTATTCTGTATTATTCACATGGATTATTGATCATAAATCAGGATGATATTCTGTGTTATTCACATGGATTATTGATCATAAATCAGGATGATATTCTGTGTTATTCACATGGATTATTGAGCATAAATCAGGATGTTATTCTGTGTTATTCACATGGATTATTGATCATAAATCAGGATGTTATTCTGTGTTATTCACATGGATTATTGATCATAAATCAGGATGGTATTCAGCATTATTCAACTGGATTATTGAGCATAAATCAGGATGATATTCTGTGTTATTCACATGGATTAGTGATCATAAATCAGGATGGTATTCTGCATTATTCACATGGATTATTAAGCATAAATCAGGATGATATTCTGTGTTATTCACATGGATTATTGAGCATAAATCTGGATGGTATTCTGCATTATTCAACTGGATTATTGAGCATAAATCAGGATGTTATTCTGTGTTATTCACATGTATTATTGATCATAAATCAGGATGTTATTCTGTGTTATTCAACTGGATTATTGATCATGCATCAGGATGGTATTCTGCATTATTCACATGGATTATTGATTATAAATCAGGATGTTATTCTGTGTTATTCACATGGATTATTGATCATAAATCAGGATGTTATTCTGTGTTATTCAACTGGATTATTGATCATGCATCAGGATGGTATTCTGCATTATTCAACTGGATTATTGAGCATAAATCAGGATGTTATTCTGTGTTATTCACATGGATTATTGATCATAAATCAGGATGTTATTCTGTGTTACTCAACTGGATTGTTGATCATGCATCAGGATGGTATTCTGCATTATTCAACTGGATTATTGAGCATAAATTAGGATGATATTCTGTGTTATTCACATGGATTAGTGATCATAAATCAGGATGTTATTCTGTGTTATTCACATGGATTATTGATCATAAATCAGGATGTTATTCTGTGTTATTCAACTGGATTAGTGATCATAAATCAGGATGTTATTCTGTGTTATTCACATGGATTATTGAGCATAAATCAGGATGTTATTCTGTGTTATTCACATGGATTATTGATCATAAATCAGGATGATATTCTGTGTTATTCACATGGATTATTGATCATAAATCAGGATGTTATTCTGTGTTATTCACATGGATTATTGATCATAAATCAGGATGTTATTCTGTGTTATTCACATGGATTATTGAGCATAAATCAGGATGTTATTCTGTGTTATTCACATGGATTATTGATCATAAATCAGGATGTTATTCTGTGTTATTCACATGGATTATTGATCATAAATCAGGATGTTATTCTGTGTTATTCACATGGATTATTGATCATGCATCAGGATGTTATTCTGCATTATTCAACTGGATTATTGAGCATAAATCAGGATGTTATTCTGTGTTATTCACATGGATTATTGATCATAAATCAGGATGTTATTCTGTGTTATTCACATGGATTATTGATCATAAATCAGGATGTTATTCTGTGTTATTCAACTGGATTATTGATCATGCATCAGGATGGTATTCTGCATTATTCAACTGGATTATTGAGCATAAATCAGGATGTTATTCTGTGTTATTCACATGTATTATTGATCATAAATCAGGATGTTATTCTGTGTTATTCAACTGGATTATTGATCATGCATCAGGATGGTATTCTGCATTATTCACATGGATTATTGATTATAAATCAGGATGTTATTCTGTGTTATTCACATGGATTATTGATCATAAATCAGGATGTTATTCTGTGTTATTCAACTGGATTATTGATCATGCATCAGGATGGTATTCTGCATTATTCAACTGGATTATTGAGCATAAATCAGGATGTTATTCTGTGTTATTCACATGGATTATTGATCATAAATCAGGATGTTATTCTGTGTTATTCACATGGATTATTGATCATAAATCAGGATGTTATTCTGTGTTATTCAACTGGATTATTGATCATGCATCAGGATGGTATTCTGCATTATTCAACTGGATTATTGAGCATAAATCAGGATGATATTCTGTGTTATTCACATGGATTATTGATCATAAATCAGGATGGTATTCTGCATTATTCAACTGGATTATTGAGCATAAATCAGGATGATATTCTGTGTTATTCACATGGATTATTGATCATAAATCAGGATGTTATTCTGTGTTATTCACATGGATTATTGATCATAAATCAGGATGTTATTCTGTGTTATTCAACTGGATTAGTGATCATAAATCAGGATGTTATTCTGTGTTATTCACATGGATTATTGAGCATAAATCAGGATGTTATTCTGTGTTATTCACATGGATTATTGATCATAAATCAGCATGGTATTCTGTGTTATTCACCTGGATTATTGAGCATAAATCAGGATGGTATTCTGCATTATTCAACTGGATTATTGAGCATAAATCAGGATGATATTCTGTGTTATTCACATGGATTAGTGATCATAAATCAGGATGGTATTCTGCATTATTCAACTGGATTATTGAGCATAAATCAGGATGATATTCTGCATTATTCAACTGGATTATTGAGCATAAATCAGGATGGTATTCTGCATTATTCAACTGGATTATTGAGCATAAATCAGGATGATATTCTGCATTATTCAACTGGATTATTGAGCATAAATCAGGATGGTATTCTGCATTATTCAACTGGATTATTGAGCATAAATCAGGATGGTATTCTGCATTATTCAACTGGATTATTGATCATAAATCAGGATGGTATTCTGCATTATTCAACTGGATTATTGAGCATAAATCAGGATGATATTCTGTGTTATTCACATGGATTAGTGATCATAAATCAGGATGTTATTCTGTGTTATTCACATGGATTATTGATCATAAATCAGGATGTTATTCTGTGTTATTCAACTGGATTAGTGATCATAAATCAGGATGTTATTCTGTGTTATTCACATGGATTATTGAGCATAAATCAGGATGTTATTCTGTGTTATTCACATGGATTATTGATCATAAATCAGGATGATATTCTGTGTTATTCACATGGATTAGTGATCATAAATCAGGATGTTATTCTGTGTTATTCACATGGATTATTGAGCATAAATCAGGATGTTATTCTGTGTTATTCACATGGATTATTGATCATAAATCAGGATGTTATTCTGTGTTATTCACATGGATTATTGATCATAAATCAGGATGATATTCTGTGTTATTCACATGGATTATTGATCATAAATCAGGATGTTATTCTGTGTTATTCACATGGATTATTGAGCATAAATCAGGATGTTATTCTGTGTTATTCACATGGATTATTGATCATAAATCAGGATGATATTCTGTGTTATTCACATGGATTATTGATCATAAATCAGGATGTTATTCTGTGTTATTCACATGGATTATTGATCATAAATCAGGATGTTATTCTGTGTTATTCACATGGATTATTGATCATAAATCAGGATGTTATTCTGTGTTATTCACATGGATTATTGATCATAAATCAGGATGATATTCTGTGTTATTCACATGGATTATTGATCATAAATCAGGATGATATTCTGTGTTATTCACATGGATTAGTGATCATAAATCAGGATGTTATTCTGTGTTATTCACATGGAATATTGATCATAAATCAGGATGTTATTCTGTGTTATTCAACTGGATTATTGATCATAAATCAGGATGGTATTCTGCATTATTCACATGGATTATTGAGCATAAATCTGGATGTTATTCTGTGTTATTCACATGGAATATTGATCATAAATCAGGATGTTATTCTGTGTTATTCAACTGGATTATTGATCATAAATCAGGATGTATTCTGTGTTATTCACATGGATTATTGATCATAAATCAGGATGTTATTCTGTGTTATTCACATGGATTATTGATCATAAATCAGGATGTTATTCTGTGTTATTCACATGGATTATTGATCATAAATCAGGATGATATTCTGTGTTATTCACATGGATTATTGATCATAAATCAGGATGATATTCTGTGTTATTCACATGGATTATTGAGCATAAATCAGGATGTTATTCTGTGTTATTCACATGGATTATTGATCATAAATCAGGATGTTATTCTGTGTTATTCACATGGATTATTGATCATAAATCAGGATGGTATTCAGCATTATTCAACTGGATTATTGAGCATAAATCAGGATGATATTCTGTGTTATTCACATGGATTAGTGATCATAAATCAGGATGGTATTCTGCATTATTCACATGGATTATTAAGCATAAATCAGGATGATATTCTGTGTTATTCACATGGATTATTGAGCATAAATCTGGATGGTATTCTGCATTATTCAACTGGATTATTGAGCATAAATCAGGATGTTATTCTGTGTTATTCACATGTATTATTGATCATAAATCAGGATGTTATTCTGTGTTATTCAACTGGATTATTGATCATGCATCAGGATGGTATTCTGCATTATTCACATGGATTATTGATTATAAATCAGGATGTTATTCTGTGTTATTCACATGGATTATTGATCATAAATCAGGATGTTATTCTGTGTTATTCAACTGGATTATTGATCATGCATCAGGATGGTATTCTGCATTATTCAACTGGATTATTGAGCATAAATCAGGATGTTATTCTGTGTTATTCACATGGATTATTGATCATAAATCAGGATGTTATTCTGTGTTACTCAACTGGATTGTTGATCATGCATCAGGATGGTATTCTGCATTATTCAACTGGATTATTGAGCATAAATTAGGATGATATTCTGTGTTATTCACATGGATTAGTGATCATAAATCAGGATGTTATTCTGTGTTATTCACATGGATTATTGATCATAAATCAGGATGTTATTCTGTGTTATTCAACTGGATTAGTGATCATAAATCAGGATGTTATTCTGTGTTATTCACATGGATTATTGAGCATAAATCAGGATGTTATTCTGTGTTATTCACATGGATTATTGATCATAAATCAGGATGATATTCTGTGTTATTCACATGGATTATTGATCATAAATCAGGATGTTATTCTGTGTTATTCACATGGATTATTGATCATAAATCAGGATGTTATTCTGTGTTATTCACATGGATTATTGAGCATAAATCAGGATGTTATTCTGTGTTATTCACATGGATTATTGATCATAAATCAGGATGTTATTCTGTTTTATTCACTTGGATTGTTGATCATAAATCAGGATGATATTCTGTGTTATTCACATGGATTATTGATCATAAATCAGGATGATATTCTGTGTTATTCACATGGATTAGTGATCATAAATCAGGATGTTATTCTGTGTGATTCACATGGAATATTGATCATAAATCAGGATGTTATTCTGTGTTATTCAACTGGATTATTGATCATAAATCAGGATGGTATTCTGCATTATTCACATGGATTATTGAGCATAAATCTGGATGTTATTCTGTGTTATTCACATGGAATATTGATCATAAATCAGGATGTTATTCTGTGTTATTCAACTGGATTATTGATCATAAATCAGGATGGTATTCTGTGTTATTCACATGGATTATTGATCATAAATCAGGATGTTATTCTGTGTTATTCACATGGATTATTGATCATAAATCAGGATGGTATTCTGTGTTATTCACATGGATTATTGATCATAAATCAGGATGATATTCTGTGTTATTCACATGGATTATTGATCATAAATCAGGATGATATTCTGTGTTATTCACATGGATTATTGAGCATAAATCAGGATGTTATTCTGTGTTATTCACATGGATTATTGATCATAAATCAGGATGATATTCTGTGTTATTCACATGGATTATTGATCATAAATCAGGATGGTATTCTGCATTATTCAACTGGATTATTGAGCATAAATCAGGATGATATTCTGTGTTATTCACATGGATTATTGATCATAAATCAGGATGGTATTCTGCATTATTCACATGGATTATTGAGCATAAATCAGGATGATATTCTGTGTTATTCACATGGATTATTGAGCATAAATCAGGATGGTATTCTGCATTATTCACATGGATTATTGATCATAAATCAGGATGTTATTCTGTGTTATTCAACTGGATTATTGATCATAAATCAGGATGTTATTCTGTGTTATTCAACTGGATTATTGATCATAAATCAGGATGTTATTCTGTGTTATTCACATGGATTATTGATCATAAATCAGGATGTTATTCTGTGTTATTCAACTGGATTATTGATCATAAATCAGGATGTTATTCTGTGTTATTCAACTGGATTAGTGATCATAAATCAGGATGTTATTCTGTGTTATTCACATGGAATATTGATCATAAATCAGGATGTTATTCTGTGTTATTCAACTGGATTATTGATCATAAATCAGGATGTTATTCTGTTTTATTCACATGGATTATTGATCATAAATCAGGATGTTATTCTGTTTTATTCACATGGATTATTGATCATAAATCAGGATGTTATTCTGTTTTATTCACATGGATTATTGATCATAAATCAGGATGTTATTCTGCATTATTCACATGGATTATTGATCATAAATCAGGATGTTATTCTGTTTTATTCACATGATTATTGATCATAAATCAGGATGTTATTCTGTTTTTTCACATGGATTATTGATCATAAATCAGGATGTTATTCTGTGTTATTCAACTGGATTATTGATCATAAATCAGGATGTTATTCTGTGTTATTCACATGGATTGTTGATCATAAATCAGTATGTTATTCTGTGTTATTTACCTGGATTATTGATCATAAATCAGGATGATATACTGTGTTATTCACATGGATTATTGATCATAAATCAGGATGTTATTCTGTTTTATTCACATGGATTGTTGATCATAAATCAGGATGTTATTCTGTGTTATTCAACTGGATTATTGATCATAAATCAGGATGTTATTCTGTGTTATTCACATGGATTATTGATCATAAATCAGGATGGTATTCTGCATTATTCACCTGGATTATTGATCATAAATCAGGATGATATTCTGTGTTATTCACATGGATTATTGATCATAAATCAGGATGTATTCTGTGTTATTCACATGGATTATTGAGCATAAATCAGGATGTTATTCTGTGTTATTCACATGGATTATTGAGCATAAATCAGGATGTATTCTGTGTTATTCACATGGATTATTGAGCATAAATCAGGATGATATTCTGTGTTATTCACATGGATTATTGATCATAAATCAGGATGATATTCTGTGTTATTCACATGGATTATTGATCATAAATCAGGATGTTATTCTGTGTTATTCACATGGATTATTGATCATAAATCAGGATGATATTCTGTGTTATTCACATGGATTATTGATCATAAATCAGGATGTTATTCTGTGTTATTCACATGGATTATTGATCATGCATCAGGATGGTATTCTGCATTATTCACATGGATTGTTGATCATAAATCAGGATGTTATTCTGTGTTATTCACATGGATTATTGAGCATGCATCAGGATGGTATTCTGCATTATTCAACTGGATTATTGATCATAAATCAGGATGGTATTCTGTGTTATTCACCTGGATTGTTGATCATAAATCAGGATTATATTCTGTGTTATTCACATGGATTATTGAGCATGCATCAGGATGGTATTCTGCATTATTCAACTGGATTATTGATCATAAATCAGGATGGTATTCTGTGTTATTCACCTGGATTGTTGATCATAAATCAGGATTGTATTCTGTGTTATTCACATGGATTATTGAGCATGCATCAGGATGGTATTCTGCATTATTCACATGGATTATTAAGCATAAATCAGGATGATATTCTGTGTTATTCACATGGATTATTGAGCATAAATCAGGATGGTATTCTGCATTATTCACATGGAATATTGATCATAAATCAGGATGTTATTCTGTGTTATTCAACTGGATTATTGATCATAAATCAGGATGTTATTCTGTGTTATTCAACTGGATTATTGATCATAAATCAGGATGTTATTCTGTTTTATTCACATGGAATATTGATCATAAATCAGGATGTTATTCTGTGTTATTCAACTGGATTATTGATCATAAATCAGGATGTTATTCTGTGTTATTCAACTGGATTAGTGATCATAAATCAGGATGTTATTCTGTGTTATTCACATGGAATATTGATCATAAATCAGGATGTTATTCTGTGTTATTCAACTGGATTATTGATCATAAATCAGGATGTTATTCTGTTTTATTCACATGGATTATTGATCATAAATCAGGATGTTATTCTGTTTTATTCACATGGATTATTGATCATAAATCAGGATGTTATTCTGTTTTATTCACATGGATTATTGATCATAAATCAGGATGTTATTCTGCATTATTCACATGGATTATTGATCATAAATCAGGATGTTATTCTGTTTTATTCACATGTATTATTGATCATAAATCAGGATGTTATTCTGTTTTTTCACATGGATTATTGATCATAAATCAGGATGTTATTCTGTGTTATTCAACTGGATTATTGATCATAAATCAGGATGTTATTCTGTGTTATTCACATGGATTGTTGATCATAAATCAGTATGTTATTCTGTGTTATTTACCTGGATTATTGATCATAAATCAGGATGATATACTGTGTTATTCACATGGATTATTGATCATAAATCAGGATGTTATTCTGTTTTATTCACATGGATTGTTGATCATAAATCAGGATGTTATTCTGTGTTATTCAACTGGATTATTGATCATAAATCAGGATGTTATTCTGTGT